>PVKS010013121.1:0-51904 GCA_004027875.1 Aplodontia rufa | reverse complement strand
GCACTCACCCTCCTGATGGGCTCCCAGGGGGCAATCTGGCTGGTCCGGATTGCCCCGCCTATGTCTCAGGGACACCTGAGGTAGCGACAACATACATAGGAATAATACATACAAGAGAGTATAGTTCAACATACTCACATGACAGTGACTCTGGTCATAACACAGGACATCATCAGCACCTAGCAGCCCCATTTATGACCACTCCCAACTGTACTTCTGCCTCTACCTCAGAGGTAAACTCAGTCCTGACATCTAATGCTATCAATTTTCCCTATTGGTGGGATTCAAATGAATAGAATTATATGATATATGTTTCTTGTGTCTGCCTTATTTCACGCATAATCATATTTGTGAGATTTATCAACATTATTTATTGTATCTAGTCATGCCATATAGTGTGTTTTTCTATTTTATAAAGATTGCATACATTATATTTTACTATAAATGGACAATTGGCTTCTTTATAGTTTGAGACTATTATAAACAATGCTGATGTAAAGATTCTTATGTATATATTTTGCCTATATATATATACGGAGTTCATTTGAGTATGTATATATTTATTTATATATTTATATATGTGGTCCAAGGTACTAAATATATGCATATACATAATATATGTATATACACACACTCAAGAGTGACATTACTTGGCCATATTGAATCTGTTGCATAATGCTAAATGGTTGTCTACAATGTCTGTATTTGGCTGCATCATTTTTTATTCTCATCATCAGAATATGACAGTTTCAGATCTCCACATTCTTACTCTGCTTGTTATTGAAGTTATTTTTGTTTTTTAAATTCTATTTTGTTGACAGTGGCTGCTATAACATTGTAGTTTCAGTATTTTGATAAATAATGTTGTGTCCATCTTCATGTTTAATAATTTGAATATTTTGATACAGTGCTCATTTAAAATATTGGCCATGGGGCTAGAGTGGTGGCTCAGTGGTTGGAGTGCTTGCCTGGCATGCACAAGGACCTAATATTCAATCCCCAGCACCACAAACAAAACTGGATGTCAGAGAAACAAGAACCAGATGAAAAATAAGTAATATTGATTCTCTCTTTCTCTCTGTCTCTCTCTTCTTCTCCCTCTAAAATAAATAAATAAAAATAAAACATTGACCATGTTAAAAAATTGGATTGTGTATAATATTTTATCAATTACTTTTTATTTTATGTGAGTAAATTTGTTTTATTTATGTGAAGAATCAGATTTTTATAACTTTTTAAATTATGGACATGAAAAATGCATGCAAATGTCATGTGTGCTAAGTTAACTATTACAATAGTCACTAGTAATTGATTATTTTTTAGCTATTATTATTATTACTGAGCAAAAGCTTTTTAATTTAATGGCATCCCATTCATTGAGTCTTGACTTTAATTTTTTTGCTTTGGGAGTTGTTGTGAAAGTCATTGCTTACCTCCGTCTGCTGCAGTATTGTTCCTAATTTTTTCCCTAGAAGTTGCATGGTATCTGCTTTAATTCCTAATTCCTTGATTCATTTGATTTGATTTTTGTGCAAGGCGAGAGATAAGGATCTAATTTCAACTTTCTAAAACTGGCTATCCAGTTTGTCCATCACCATTGGTTTAATAGGCTGTCATTTCTCCATGTTATATATTGACACTCTTTGTCAAAGTTAAGACATATGAAGATTTGTGGGTTTGTCTCAGAGTCTTCTATTTTATTCCATTATTCTTCATTCCCATTTTTATAACAGTACCATGCTGATGTTACTACAGCTCTATAATGTAGTTTTAGATATGTTATTGCAAAACCACCTGTTTCGTCTTTCTTGCTTAGTAATATTTTGACTATTCTGGGTTTCTTGTGGCTATAAATGAATTTGAGATTTGCTTTTTTCTATACCTGTAAAGAATAACATTAGTGTCTTGATGGGGATTGCATTGAATCTATATAGTTCTTTTGGCAGATGGCCATTTTAATTGTATTAATTCTACCTAATCAAGAACATGGAATGACTTTCCACCTTTTCAGGTCTTTAATTTCTGTCAATGGTCGATAATTTTCATTGTAGAGATATTTACTTCCCTTGTTAAATGAGTTACAAAGTGTTTTATCCTTTTTGAAAATATTGTGAATGGGACCAATTTCCTGATTTCTTCATTTGTCCCATTATTGCTAGCACATAGTAAAACCACTGATTTATGGGTGTTAATCTTGTTGCCTGCCTCTTTGCTAAATCTGTTTACAAGCTCAAGAGTTTTCTGGTAGAATTTTTTGGATCTTCCAGATATAGGATCAAGACATCAGCAAAAATGGGTATATACTGCCTCTCTATCTATTCTTATCCATTTGATTTCCATCTCTTTCCTGATTGCTCCAACCAGGGTTTTGAGAACTATATTGATCAAAAGTGGTGAGAGTGGGCACTCTTGTCTTGTTCCTGAATTTAGTGGAAACGCTTTCAGCTTTTCTCCATTTAGTTATAAACTAGCTGAGGTTTTGCATTTATGGCCTATACATAGTTAAGGTAAGTTCTTTGGATCCATAACTTAACCAGAATTTTAAGCATAAATGAGTGTTGGATTTTATTGAAGACTTTTCTTCATCAGTTGAGGTGGTCATATGGCTTTATCCTTCTTCGTTCAGTTTAAGTGATGAATCACATTTATTAATTTGTGTGTGTTCAACTATCCTTGCATCTGTGGAATCAAGACCACTTGACCATGACGAATTTTCTTCTTGATGTGTTTTTGAATGTGTTTTAGAATCTTGTTAAGGATCTTAGTGTTGATGTTTATCAGGGATATTGGTCTGTAGTTTTCTTTTTTGATGTGTCTTTGTTGGGTATCAAAATAATGGCTACCTCATAAAAAGTGTTTGGGAGACTTCCTCCTTTTCAATTGCATGGAATAGTTTAATAAGGAGAGGTGTTAGCTCCTTCTCATAGATGTGGTAAAACTCAGCAGGACTCCTTCAGGTCCTGGGCTTTTCTTCTTTGGAAGGCTTTTAATTGTTATATGGATTTCAGTGTATTTATTGCGCTATTGAGGATTTCAAGATTGTCCTGTGTCTATTTGGAGATGTTGTATGTGTATAGAAGTTTGTCCTTGTCTTCCATATTATATAATTTAGAGTAGTATACTTTTTCAAAATATGTTCTGATAATTCATTAATTTCCATGGAGTCAGTGTTGATCACTGCCTTTTTGTTGCTAATTTTATTGATTTGTTTCAATTCTTTCCTTCTTTTAGTGAGATCAGCTGGGGGGGGGGTCTGTCAATTTTATTATTTTTAAAAACTAGCTCTTTGTTTTGTCAATTCTTTTTATTGTTTTTTTTTTGTTGTTGTTGTTCTCAATTTCATTGACTTCCGCTCCAATCTTGATTATTTCCTGTCTCTGCTGCCTTTGAGCTTCGATTGCTGTTCTTTTGTACAGATTTGAGATGGAACATAAGCTATTTATGTGAGATCTCTCCTAATTTTTAAATTAGGCCCTCAATACTATAAATTTTCCCTGTACAAATTTTCATTCTGTCTCAAAGTATTCAAAATGTTGAGTCTTCAGCCTCATTCTCTTCCAAGAAATTCTTGATTTCTGCTCTCATGTCTTCTTGGATCACTTCTTCATTTAATAGGGTATTATTCAATATCCATGTATATGTGTTTTTTTTCTGTTAAGATTTTTGCTGTTAATTTCTAGGGTCATGACATCATGGTCTGATAGGATACGTACCTACTTTTTTATATTTGCTGAGATTTTTTTTGTGAACTAGAAATATAGACTATTTGGAGAAGGATCCATGTGCTGCTGAGAAGAAGATATGCTCAGCTAATTTGGGGTAGAATATTCTATAGCTGTCTATTATGTCCGTTTGTTTTATGGCATCATTTAGAGTAGTGATCTCTTTATTTTATTATTATTTTCTTCAGCAATCTGTCTATTGGTGATAGAGGAATATTAAATTCTCCCTGCATTTTCATCCACAAGTTGTTTTTTGCCATGGGATTATTTTTCAACATAGTTAGGAGTGTTGTTGTTTGGAGAGTATATATTTAATGACCGTTACATCTTCCTCCTGCATTGGTCCACTTTCTAAGATGTAGTGGCCTTCTTTATCTCTTCTGATTACTTTATATTTGAAGTCTACTTTGTCTGATATAAGTATTGCAGCTCCAGCTTGCTTTCTTGGGCTGCATGCCTGTTAGATTTTTTCCCCATCATTTCACCCTTCATTTGCTAATGCCATTGGCTGTAAGGCTGTAAAGTGACCCAATCTGCAATATGTATTTTTTGACTGGTGTGCTAAGACCATTCACATTCAGCATTAGGACAATTATGTAGTTGTGTTTCATAATCATTGTGTTTTACTAGTGAGTTGTGTGCTTTCTAGGTTTTCTTTTGATAGCATGCACTTTTATTAAATTTCCTCTGAGGATTTGAGCAGCATTTGCTTATTCTTCTATCTGGTGTTTATCTTTGAGGATTTTTTGTAAATCTGATTTTCTAATCATGAATGCTGCCAGTTTGATCTTATTGTGAAATGTTCTTATTTCCCCATAAAATTTGAAGCTGAATTGTGCTGGGTATAGTATTTTTGGTTGCATGTTGTTGCCATTCAGAGATTGAAATATCTCCTTCCAGTATCTTCTTGCCTCTAGAGTCAGGGTTGAAAATTCAGTTGTGATCATTATTGACTTGTTTCCGAATGTGTTTTTCTCTTCCCACTCTAATAGTCTATCCTTGATGTTGCTATTATAGATTTTCAGTATGAATGTGTCTCAGTGATCTTCTCACTTGAGTAGGCCTATTGAGGATCCTGTATGCTTCCTGGATGATCATTTCTTTCTCTACTCTGATATGCAAACTTTTTAAAAATTTTCGATGAAAATGTTCTTTATGCCATTTGTTTGCATTTCGATTTCTTCCTGTATCCCAATTATTCCAATTATTCTTATATTGTTTCTTCCCATTTCATTCCAGACATTTTGAAAATTATGCTCATGTTCTGTGAGGTGTTTTGTTTGTTTGTTTTTGTAACCCATATACTCAAGCTTACTCAGCCTATCTTCTTTGTTGGAAATTCTTCCTTCAAAAGCTGAGATTTTGTTTTCTACAGATGTTAGTCTAATATTAAATTCTTCCATCATTGTTCTGATGTGATAGAAGATTTTAGCCCTGTTACTTCCTTTTTCAGTATGTCTATTTCCTTGTAATAGTTTTTCTTCTTTTGAGTTATCTCACTTAGTCCCTTCATTAAATCTTCTTTTACTTCATTGTTCCTTTTAATAATCAGATCTTTGATAATTATTTCTAGGTTTTCATTCTGCTCCCTTGTCTCTGTGTTCCTTGGTTGAGGAGTTGTGGGCTTATGGTGAACCTTTTCTATCTTGAGTCCTCATTTTGTATAATCCTCTCCTGGATCTCTGAATTGAGTTTCTTTTATGGATCTAAGCTCCAGGATATTGATCTGGAATCTGGTGGGGTAGTATGGCAGCCAGTAGCATTGTAGAAGTGCATGAGTCAGGGTGCATTGATGGTTCCTACAATCACTTGATAGGCCATTATGTGCCTCTGGCATGCTTCAACTGGACCTGGGATCCTTAGTAGAAGGTATGGGCCCAACACATCTGGACCTGTAGGGTATGGGCTGCAGCTCCGCAGCTACACACTGGGCGGCTGGGCGGGTTGGGAACAGGGGATTGCTGGGTGGATCCTGCGAGCTGGAGACCTACACATACTTACAGGCCCTGAACCTGAGGACTGGATCTGCACGCAGTGGCTGTGTGAGTCAGCTCTGACTGGGTCCTGAGCACGGGTGTCTTGTGAGTGCCTCAAGGCCCCTAACCTGAGGCCTGGATCAACCACAGTGGCTGGGCAGATCTGCTCCATTGGCGTGCTGACCTTAAGTGACTTTTATAAACTGAGTAGAAAAGTCACTTGATTTTTCTAAGAAGATGTGAATATATTTCTAACTACTTTGGAATAATCAAAACTTTTCTATTGCTCCCAAAGCAAGTTTTTAAAAACATAATCTTTCAACTATCTCTATAGTGTATCCATTCTTCTGTTTTATGTCAACTATCCTTGATATGTGGTACATAAGCCAATAAATAATACTAGATATTTATCCAACAGAGAAACACAGATATATGTAAAGAAAAGGTGAAATTATAGACTGTTTTAATTAGCAAATTTATAAATATTTTATTAATGTTAATGTACGTAGTAAGTATACAAGTAGTGTGAAAAAATTCTGACAAAACTGTAAAAAGTATGAAGTTAAAAATATAATCCCTGGCCATCACTTTGACTCACAGTTTTACTGATTTTTCAGGCAAGGACAAACTGCTTTAAGGTCTTATAAATATAAACAATGTGTATTACTTCATATTTATAACTGATATTAGCTTTTTGTTATCTTGTGGCTCAACATTTTGGATATACTCTCAGTACTTTTCATCAGTACACTTAGCCCATGCTCACATGATAGCTGTATTGGGGATTTGAATAAATACATATTCATTGTTTTGATTTTTGCACCTTTTAAAATGTTATTAACTGCTGTTCTAAGTGGCATACAATGAGTATACTCTTTTTCTTATATATATTTGCATTTTCTTAAGATTGTTAGCTTTTTAAAAAAATGACATTTCTTGGAATCTTTGGCATAATCATCCACAAATAATAAATGTGGTGAGTTGTTTGAATAATATGGTTTTCCACAAGATTATGTTCTTCAAATAATCTATTACTTGCCTCTCTTCCCCAAGATTTTCCTGGAATTCTGGAACTCCTCACGTTACTCTGTAGATATTGTCAATCTAACATAAACAAAGGATTCACAAACTCTTCAAAACACAGAGCTTATTAGGTTTTGCAATCTGAAATGTGCATACTATGGCAGACCATAAGAGTATGCAAAGAATCTGGGGAAACCAAAGTTTCCTTTAAAAGTAAAAACAGCAAGTCCATAAAAGTTATTTGTTTTTTTAATAAACCTCACTAGCCATAAAAACTTATTGGCCAATATGCAGAGGTGATGCTGTCCATTGTTGCTGGGTGATGCCTTCACAGAAATGTGTTACCAAAAATCTTTGTGGTTCTCAAAGAGATCTTGCATCAGTTCTTAGTTTGGACACAGTTGTTAGAAGCCCCTCCCAACAACTTCCTGGCCTCCCTCTCCATTTGTTTTGGATTTGATATAGTGATTCCATCCCCTTCATTTCTTTCTGGTGTTGACTGCCCTCTTTCCTAGATATCTTATTAACTTTTGCTTTGTATATTTGCTCATTTTGTTAAAATACACCAGTACTGTAATAGTTTGAATCTGCTACTTCCCCCCAAAACTCAGTTAGTAGTTAGTAGTAGTTTAGAAATGAATGATTGAATCTTGAGGTTCTCACCTCTTTAGTGAATTAACCCATTTGATGGATAACAATTTGAACAGACTTACTGGAGGTGATGAAAATGATAGGTGGGAGAGTATGGCTTTAGGGATTTTGTGTGTCTCTGAACTCTTCCTGTTTTTCTCTCTCTGCTTCCCTGTTGCCATCAGCTCAGCAGTTTTCCTCCACCATCTCCTTCCACCATGAAGCTTTGATTTATTTCAGGCCCAGAGCAACAGAGCCTGCAGACCACAGACTGAGACCTCTGAATCTGAGTTGAAATCTTTTCTTCCTCTAAGTTCTTCTTCTCGGGTTTGTTTGTCACAGTGATGAGAAGTTGATTAACTATAGTAGCTTCTGGCCAAAAATGTAAAGGAAGCTACATTTCTTTTCAAACTTTGCATATCTAAAATTGATTCCACCTTTATGTTTGACTATCATTTTGCTCTATTGGTATTCCAGTATGGAAACTATTTTAACTGACAATATTCAAGGCTTTCACCTCAATTCTTCCATCTTCTAGTGTTGTTATTTTAAACCCAGATTCCCTATTTATTCTCAAAATTCCATATACTTTTTCTCAATAGAAAAAATTTTTTTAAGAGAGGGACAGTGAGAGAGAGAAAGAGAGAAACAACTTAATTTAGTTTTTCACATGGCCTTAGTTGCTCCAACACTTAGTTGTGTACATGGTGCTGAAGTTTGAACCCAGGTACCCGTGCTTGCCAGGCAAGCACCAAAACCACTGAGCCACCGCTTCAGCCCCTCAATAGAAAAATTTTAAGTGGTATTTTATCTCCAGTAAAATAAAATTGTTGGTTACCAATGTGGTCTCTTCCTCCAAGACTTATCAATCTTTTGTTTTAAGGGAAAATTATATAAACTTTTAAAAGTAGTATTCTCAGAATCATAATTTTATGCTTGTTCTTTCTGATGCCTCTATTAATTTATATATTTCTATGTCTTTCCCTCAGCATTCTCCCATTTATGATTGTTTTGATTTCTGTAGTTCATGTTGGAGGCTATCCTCATGTTTATGGAAATCTTTGTATATTTCTATTTGTAGTTGAGGCTGTGAAGAGCCCTTTGTGCCTGGACAGGGCTTGCTGAGGGAGTGCCCTAGTGTAGGTTGACAGTGTTGTTTTTAGATTTTTTTCCCCACTGGAGACCCTCACATATCAGAATGTATAAGCTTTTTCTCTGGGATGCTCACTTGCTTCATGGATGATCTTGTCACTAGATTGTAGGTGAGGACCTGGATGCTGATATTTTGAATTTCACTGGTGAACACTATTGTTTCACAGTTGAGAAAATAATTTTTTTGCTTTATTTTAAGGGTTTCTGTTCCAGGACTCAACCAGCTGAATTTATACCAAAACCATAAATTGCGGTTTTAAATTGCTCTTTGTGTGTGTATGTATATATATATAGTCTGCTTGTTTTGGGCCCCCTGATTTATCTTTCAGCCTCCTATGGCATCTGGCACCTCCCTTCAGTTTCTTTAATATCAATACCTACATCTGGAGACAGCAATAATTACTTTCCAGATGTGTGCCAATTTATTGATGAGACAGAGAAAAGTAATTTTTTCTCAAAAATATTGGACCACAAAAAAGCAAAACTGTTTTAATAGAAGATAAATCTCATCAACATATTATTAAGCCAATAGGTATCTGAAACAAAATAATAACAGGGACAGAATTATAATACCAGATGTCAGGTAAAATTATTACGTTAAGGGCTCTTAAGCACATTTTAAGGGCGGAGTACAATTTTTTGGTAGAGAGAAACTTAGCTTTCAGGCAAATAATGGTTTTATATTTTCTACTAATATCATGCCATTGTAATGAATGTAAATTATAGCCATCAACTCAAATATATAGACTTAGTAATAGCCCTTTTTTTCTGAAACCAGCATGACAATTTTGGTGATGTCATATGTACAAAATTTCAATTAGATTTCAGTGCCACTAAGGAATATTTGAACAAGATGTCAGTTTTATCTAAATACATATAAAACTTCAAAACTAAAATTTTGCATATTCTTAGCTATATTGTTTCACATTTGCAAATTATTTTAATGTTGTTAATGAATCCAACTATTTTTAACTTCCAGTTGTTTTGAACAATGGACTATAGCTATGCTATCTTCAAGTATATATTTATTTCCATGATTCATAAAAACTTTTAACATGCATTTTGTGAATATATGACTGAAGTATATTTATGTAGACAAGCATAATTAATACAGCTATAACAACATGGAACAAATAATAAAAATCATGTTTGACAAGGTTTCATGTAGCTAACTTCAGTACTTTCGGAAACGAGCACTATAACTGTAAATTTGCCGATATCATTGACCATAACAAGACTAAGAGGTGTTTGCAGGTGTCTGATGTGATACATATGAGGCTCAGTTTTGAAATTATTTGTACATAATGGGTTTTTTGGTGAAAAATATATGCATAATACATGATAAAAGAAAACAATTCCCAATTCATATTAAACACATGGAAATTCCCTCCCATAAGCTATATAAAATCTGTCACTGGGCATGTAAATATATTATGTGAAGTATTTCATGACTATCAACTAAACTCAAAGTATCCTAGTTTGTGAGGCATCTTTTCTTTGTGCAATGTGAAATAAAGCTTCATGACTCATCTTCTCTTGTTTAATTTGTGCAAATACAAATATTATTTATTGAATGTTTAAATTATGCCAGATACTCTGCTACCTACTTCTCTTTCAGTAACTTTTCCAATCCTACAAGAAACCAAATCATAAAATGTATACTTCCATGACATTTTTGTACATGGGGAAACAAATCAGCAAAACTGTTATACTTAGTACAGGTGAAACAATACTGAATGAGACCACAAAGCACAAATGTTATAACCAGAATTTAAACACATTATGCTGTGGCTCCAAGGATTTTGAAATCATGTTTAATCAGTGTGGAAATTAGTGTACCTCCAGAAGGATAATACCTAATTTGTGGCGTTTTTAATTGTGATGATGAAGGGAGATGAGGAATCAGGAGGTGGGTGAGAAAGTGGATAAGCAGTAATGGTTGATTGCTGGAGAGCAGATGGATTTGAGGTACAGTGAGAGAGTTTGAAGTTCTTCAGCTGTATGACAAGGGTTGGAGAATGGCAATTTGTTATTGAACTCTTAATATTTGTTAGACTTTTGTGCTTGTTGCTTTAAATGTGTCACATAACTTAATCTTCCAGAAAGTTAAATTAGATAAATACTAGCATTTCCATTGTAGCTCAAAGAAGCTGAAGTTTGGAGATGTAACAAGAACTCCCAAAGGCAAACATCTAATCTGAGAAATCAGTCGTTAGTAGCTAGAAGTTGGTTACATCATTAATCAGTCCTTAAACCTTCTACTTACAACATTGAGACAGAACCTCAAGACTACCTGTCTTGCCAGCTGTTGGTGCCATATTTTTTTCAACTTCCACATTCTGTTGTAGTTTGGTTGTTTGTTCTTGGGTGAAGATGATACCCTAAGCACAAATCTCGCTGGGAGTGAGAAGAGGAATGTGTGTTACCAATTCCTCCCTCAGAAAGTTGTTGCTTGTTTCAACCACAGTGGAGCTCTGATATCTCCCTATCATATGTGAGAACCACAATGTTGTGTGTATAGCAAAAGTATAACAGAAGCTTTTGAAATTAATCAAAGAACCCAGGATATAAGCGGAAAGAAAAATGCAACTTCAACTTCACAGTGATCATTTTCATTGTTAAACATGATATTTTCGGAAGTCCTGGTGAGTAACTAATTAGACTTTAGAAAGAAATTTGAATAGTTTGAATACACTATGTTTTACCTCTTAGTTTTTATTATTCTCATTTCTTCTGAAAAAGAATTAATTTCATGCTATGAGAACAGTAAAATTATTTATGATCAGATAAATCTTCTAGATGTGTATATGTAAGTTTTCTCACTGAATCTGGATATTATTTAGATCATAAATTAGCCACAAAACAGAGCATTTGTTTTTCCATAATTTTTTTCCTGTACTTTTCTACCTCAAAGATAAAATTTTCCTTCTAACCGACCCAAATCTAATTCTGCAATTATATACAGCAGAATAGTTTGGTAATTTTATTTTCTTTCTTATTTACTGTTCCCTTTTATTCCATTTTATTGTTCTTCATACCTTTTAGTTTTCTTCTTTTTTGCATCCTAAGTTATTTCTTTGTTTGCTATTTCAATACTACACGTAAGTATAATAATTTACAAAGATGTACCATTACTGATGAAGCACTGCATTAGAATGCTTTAGAACACTATCAGTTTATATTTTAAATTTATAAATGACAGTATAACATATTAAAATTTAAGAAGTATATGCTCTGATATGTATGAGTGTGACCTATTTTCTCTATTTATTGTCAATTTAGTAGTTCATTGGCATAATTTTTCTTCCTATTGTCTTGAAGTTATTAATGCAAATTTCAACAGTGTGTAGCCTTCTCAATATTAAAATTAATATTATTTTCCACAGTTTCAACATGTTTATTTTTTTGGTGAGGACATTCAGGCTGATTATTTCAGAAAATGACGTTGAATTAGTGTACAACTTAGAAAGACAACCAATCAGCCTTCCATAATTCTTATAATGGAATTAACGTTACTGGAACAAGCTGAGATTTTTTATTTTAAAAGTATTTCATGTTAAAGCTTTTGAAGCTATCTTAAGTTTTTTTTGTTAAACACATATGTGTGTATATAAATTATTTGTGACTTAGATCATCAACATTCATGGAGCCTATTGATATTAAATTCTTGCTAGAAATTCTAATTTTCATTATCAATTCATGCTATTTGTCTTGATTACATATATATATATAACATATAACTTTTGCATAGACAGTAAAAATAACAGAATGGAATTTGCTAAACAATTATGAAATTTGAAAATATTCCCAGAAAATGTATTTACTATTTAAGTTTTATTTAAATACATAGTATTTTAAAAATATTTGTCTTCTTTTTAATATAATTAAACTTTGTTAGTACAAATGCATAATATTTTCAAAATATTTATTACATTTTAATTATTTTATTAAATATCTTTACAATCACATATATAATTCTAGTTGTAGAAATCATGCCTTTATATTTAATAAGGACCTATGCATGTGGTATATATCCCATGCAATGTTTACTTTTTTAAATATTTTGTATTTCTGATTTTTTTCTGTAATATGCTTTTCTTTATAACTGGCATTAAGTACTTATTGTTGAATGAATCCATATGTTATACCATTGTTGAATGGAAAACCTTCAGGTAAACACTAAAAAACAAAATACCCTTAAAGCAAAGATACATTTTAAAGGAATATTCTGTCTAAGATATTCCCATAGTATTCAGAAATAATTTAAGGATTATTAGTCTTTTTATTTAAATCACTTAATTTTTTCTGGTTAACTACCAGAAAGCAAACCAAGAAAAAAATTGGACAATAGACAACCACAGAATTAAAATTAACTTTTGAATTTCTAAAGACTCTGAAATTTGGATTTCTTATCACTCATAGTCCTTTGTGAATAAAAACGGTGTTTTGAATATTAACTGAGGATACTTGGTTCCATAACCTTAAGAAACATTCAACTTACCAGTGAAAATTTTCTCCGAAATTAGTGTAAAATTTAGCAAGACAACCAATCAGCCTTTCATAATTCTTACCATAGAATCAATGTTACTGGAACAAGCTAAGACTTTTGACTTTAAAAATATATACCATGGAATTTTACAGAGCAATTAGAAACAATGATATTGCAGGCTTTGAAGGTAAATGGATGGCTATGGAAGAAAGTATGCTGAGTGAAATCACATAACCCAGAGAACCAAGGGTCGAATGTCTTCACTCATCTGTGGAGGGTGGACTAGACCCTGGCCATTGAGAATGGAGATCTAGTATCATGTGTTAAATCCAGATAAGGTGTAATGTCATACAACCTAATACATTTTTAGAGATGTTGTTGGAAGGGGAGGGAAGGGATAAGGGTGGGTAATTGGGGGGGCACTCTTGGGGGTAAATCTAATCTTCAGAATCTAATACATTTTTTATTGCTTTGTTAAAAACTTGTATGATTGTTCAACAAATAAATTTCTCAATAAAAAATATGTAATGCTTCTGAATTTGCATGTTATCCTTGTGCAGGGGACATGCTAGTATTCTCTGTATCATTCCAATTTTAGTATACGTGCTGTCAAAGGGAACCCTCATATTGTTACTCATATTATTATAATTATTTATGTTTGTACAACAACAAAGTTCTTAAGAAAAATTAAGAAAAAAAATCTGAAAAGAGGGTGGTTACTGTGCTTGCCTGGCATGTGTGAGGACATGTGTCCATGTCCCGTACACAATGAAGTGTCAGAGCAACAAAAATTCACATGAAAAACTAAATAAAATTGAATCTCTCTTTCTCTTTCACTGTCCCTATCTCTCTTTAAAAAATCTGAAAAGAAGAGGAGAATTTGTCCAAATTACAATGTTTATAGTCTACCGGAGGAGTTTTCTATAAGAAGAAAGGGGAGATGACTACCTTAACTTCTCTTTTCATCTTTTATTATTTTTTTATGTTACAAAAGGTTTCTCAATCAGGGGAATTGTTTATTGGACATTTTGGTAAAAGAAAAGTAATGTGTTTGTTACATAGCAAAATTTCAGGAATTGTACTTTGCCTGTAGAAAGACAATGAAACCTGGTTGAAGACTTTGAGAACTATTTCCTAGTATAGTGCCATAATACAGTAACAGACATGAGAAAATTTCAATGGTGATAAAATTTGCTGTAAGTCAGGGAATTCATTCATTTCATTTAAAAGCATCAAAGCAATTGATTGTCTATGCTTGACCTAAACAGATTTAAATACTTTACCTATGATAAATGTTTTTCTTAAAAATTTAATAAACTTAGCAACTAAATGTTTCTGCTCAGTCTTTGACTATCTCAGAAGTCTGCAGCATTATCAACGTCCTTCCTCTACTCATAATTATTGCCCTCCTTATGGTGTAATTCATATGCAATGTGCATTTCTGTCTTCCCAGATAAAACATTCCCTTCAAACTGCAAGTTTGCTTGTCGTATGCATCTATGCATCTCATTATTGTAGAAAACAGGCTCCATGCAAAATAAGTTCTTGTGAAATTATTGGTCTTGGTTATTTATAGGGAGATGGTAGGAAGGCAGTTAAGGGATAATCTGAATCTAAAATATAAGATATTTAGCATTATTAGCTTTCAGCTATAGACTATACTCACCAATTCTAGAAAAACAGTAGATTTCACAATAGGAACCTTGTTCTGTCTGCACAAAATAGAGCCTGCATATATACAATCCTTACATCAACTAGCTGCACATAGCAAGCCAAATCATAGGCATTTCCAACATAACTAGAACACACTATCACTCCATCAGGGAGACTCAGACTTCATGTCAAGAGTAGAGGTCACACAAAATCCTGCTCCTTACAAAGGTCATTTACACATTTTGGAACTTACAATTGTAATAACAGAAAAAAACTAGAACATTTCTTGATTCCTGAGAACAGTTCTGATAAGTCACTATATGACCAGCAGGTAAAGGCAAATTAATTTCTAGAAATTTGGTGAATTTTCAATGATTCTTCTTTCAGGTGGAAGGGAAAGGAGAAGTGATATCCATTTTAGCTCTGTTCTGTCTTTGCTTTTATGAATACCTAGTGTTATAGGGTTCTCCAGAAACATGGAATGGATACTAGAGACTATGTGTAATATCTCTATTGTCTGTTGATTAATCAATCTGTACTATCTGCCTTTCAGAGTCTATTTTCTATCTACAGAGAGGGAGAGAGAAAGAGAGAAGCAGAGAGAGAGAGAGAGATTTTAAGGAATTGAATTATACCTTTGTGGAAACGGACGGGATTTCCTATTATAGATAATAATCTGCTTTACACAAAGTATGGTGGATATTTAGGTCATCCCATACACAAAACAGATTAACGTTTAGTTAATCTTATCTAAAAATACCTTTGCAGCAACACTGGCAGTGATGCTTGTTCAAATATTCATATATCATTGTGAGCCAAGTTGACACATAAAATTTACCAACATATCTATTCATTTGTCTTACTGTGTGACTACCTTATTTATGTCTAATCTCAGTTCTTGAGTCAGGTTTTTGTCTAAGGACCCTTTTGCCAAGGGGAGCCCAGATTAAAACTGTACACATTTTTCTTGAATGTGTTAATTGGTGTTAATCAGTTCATATCCATTAGGTATGGAACACATTGTGCCATGGAGGACTGGCCATCTTTCCTCCTTGATCCTTAAGGTATTCAATGGGAATTGGGAAAAGGAGAACTCAGAAGATTGATGAAGGTTAGGAATAGAAGTTAATGAATGAGGTAAAAAAAATTCAGATTTTATGTAGAAGATTTTTATGTAGAAGATGATTACCTCCAATTTTACCAGCATGAGGATAGGAATGAGAATCTTTGGCTTCAGGTAGATTGGACGGAAGGAAACTTTTAATGAAAAGAATGAAAATATTAATTTGATAACAACAGTTTTCTGAGAATATGGAAAATTATGTTACATATTACATTGAGTGTGTTTTTTAAATTAACATACTGTGCTTTTTGTTATGCCTGTTAACTGTGAATTAAATCAGAATATGATGATTTTTACCCATACAGTCACTTTGAAAAGTGATCTGTTGCTACCAAGGACAATCTGCCTTTTCTTAATTTTTCTTCATGGTGCTGGGGATCAAACTCAGGGCTTCATGTCTCTTAGGCAACCACTTTACCAATGAACAAAATTCCCCAGTCCACATGTCTTTTTATTACAGTCTCATGTACATATTTACCTTTTAACTTCTACACTGATTCAACAAATTCTTTGATGTTTTTCATTATAGATCTAAAATATTTTGTCACATGACTTACCATTCATAAATAACTAAATTGTCTCATCTAACCTTTTTACATTAAATAAATTCATATACAGGTAGATTATTTTCAGTCTAAAAGTTTCAAGTTGGATAATGTCTTTAACTTTGAAATTCCTTAGAAGCCATACAAAGCATTTTTCTTTTTTTCTATTTTTTAAAAGAGAGGGTAACAGTAGAGAGAGAGAGAGAGAATCAGTTTTATTCAGTTTTTCAAGTGGCTTTCATTGCTCTGAAACTTCCTTGTGTACGTGGTGCTGGAGTTCAAACTTGCATACTTGCACTTGCCAGGCAAGTGCAGTAACTGCTGAGCCACTGCTCTAGCCCCCATAAAATATTTTTCTGAAGAAACTAATCTAGAGAAACTCTAAACTTTAGTGATTAAATACAGAATCTATAGGCTTTGTTCAGAAAGATGAAGGAAATCCTACTAAAATTTTTCCTGCCTTGAATCTGCAAGGCGTATCGTGCAAATTGCTGAAGCTTATGGTTTAAATAAAAACATATTACTAATAGTGAAGCAATTCAGGAGACATTTTGAGAAAAATGTAATTCTGTCAATAAAATTATACAGTGGATAAAGATTTGAATTTCACTTTTTAAAATACATCAGAAATTATTGTATTAGATTTTCCACTCAAACATGCTTTTTATTAAAATAATGAAATTATGTTTGACCTGTTATATTTAGCAAAATATTTATGAAAAGAAATCCATTATATTTTGACCTGAATCTACATTAATATTTTTGGTTGATCACAAAATGTTTATATTTCATTTATTTGGAAAAAGATATTTGAGAACCTTCAACACATAATTCCTTTCTGCTACTCCCAATGAGCAAGTAATGGATGGCTTCCACTTTGGGTTGCTACTGAATAGTTGATGTATTTTCATCTCATTGCTGATGTAACTAGTTATCAATTGCTCAAAACAGTACCAATTTACTTTCTTACATTTCCGGTCAGAAGTCTAAAATGAGTCACTGGGCTATTTCTTCTTGAGGGTCAAGAGGGGAAATCTGTTCTCCTGAATTTCCTAGCTTTTATAGCTGCTCACATTCTTTAGTTCATGATCACATTACTCTGGCATTACTTCCTTTGTTGTATTCCCATCTCTAGCTCATATACTAAATATCTCCAATAGCTCACAAATTCTACACCATTTCACATGAGGACAACTGACCTCCAGAGGTCAACACTGTCGCTATTTGTTCTCTTGACTCATTGCAAGTACCCTGAAGGGTAAGAGTATTAAGGTGAGATCCTTGCAAATGAGACGAGAAATACAGTATGTCATAATCTAAATCATCGGAGAATTTTTTCTCTTTATTAAATAGAACTTAAGGTGAAAATAATTGCAGTTTTATTATTGATCACAATTCTCTTTATGTCCATAAACAATAAATGGAAAAAGGAGCACAAAGCTGTGTAAATTTAAGAAGACTCGGTGAAGGCTGGAGTGGTTGCTCATCGGTTACTGCACTTTCCATTGTATGAGTTTTCAAGTTCAAACCCCACCACCACATACACAACGAAGTCTCAGAGCAATGAAAGTCACATGAAAAATTAAATAAAATTGATTTTCTCTCTCTCTCTCTCTCATTGTCCCTCTCTCTTAAAATAAGAATGCCTTTAAAAAAATAACCTCAATTATATTAAAATATATCCTATAAAGACAAATTATTAGTAATGTTTCTATAGTTATGTCTGGAAATGAGAGGATTATAAATTCTGTAATCACTTCAAAGAAAGTTTAATATGTGATTTTCAGATCATTGTAGAAGTTTTATGAAACATTCATAATTTTAAATAAAATGTTGCATGAAATATTTAAAATGTTTATGGTAATTCTAAAATATTTTTAAAACCTGGTGTAGAACCAACTCTGAAAACAGTTTAACTCATGGAATTTTTTTTATTAGTTCAGCATGTTCTTACATATTGAAGGTATTAATTGCTGTACATTCATATGTGGGTATGTAATGACAATACAACTTGAACCTGATCCCTATCCAGTATCTTCTACTCTTTGCCCATCCCCCAATCTCTTGTCTCTACTGTAATTCCCCTGATTACATATATAAATTTCCATATACATATATATTAATTTTTAAATATTCAAGATTTAAATGCCTGCATAAGTAATATTTGGCTTCTCAGGTGAGTCAAGTTTATAATACAGAATTAATAACCCCCTTTTCCCTCCCTATTCACTCTTCCTCTCTCCTCTCCCTGACCTCTTCCCCTCTCCTTCATAGGTATAGTGTCCCAGGATTATGTGATACTTCAACTTTGGTGTGTCTAGTAAACAAACTTGTCTAACTTTCACCCTATTCTTGGCTTTACTTTAGCTTATGCAAATGATAGAAAACATTTGACACTTAAATCTGTGGGTCTGGCTTATTTTCCTCAGCATGATTTTTTCCGTTTCCAGCCATTTAGCTGCAAAAGCCATGATATTGTTCTTTCTAATAGCTGAGTAGAACTCCATTGTATATATAATCACACAGTTTTTGGATCCATTCATCCAGTGAGGGGCATCTGGGTTGATTTCAAAATTTAGCTCTTGTAAATTGAGCTCCTATACGCACTGATGTAGCTGATTCTAGCTCCTCTGGGAAAATACCCAGGAGTGGAATATCTGGGTTGTAGGGTGGTTCCATCCCTGATTTTTTGAGGCGTCACCACACTGCTTTCCATAGTGGCTGTATCAGTCTGCAGTCCCACCAACAGTACCTTAGTGTTACTTTCTCCCCGCAACTCTTCCAACATTTGTTATTGTTTGTATCCTTCGTTGTTGCTATTCTGATTGGAGTGAGGTGAAATCTTAATATTGTTTTTTGCTCAATGCCCTAAAATAATTAATGTAATTGTATGCTGATCCATTTCAGTATTAAGTTGTTGAACAAAATTATATTGAATCTATTTTGGCTTTATTTTATTTAAGTTTATTTCTTTAAATTCAGACTCTTAGGTTACTTGGAAGCTCTAAAGCTATATTTACATATGACATTTTCCAAATTAAACTATGGCAGAGATACACCAATGCACACCATTATATAATCTTTTGTGTCTTTTAACATCTTACATTTTACTGTTGACTGCATTTTCATGCAACTCCAGCAACAATAACAAAATAATTCTTAATGTTTTTTATTCTCCCCTTATCACTGTGGAGATGCAATGAGTTTGTAACATGCTGTGAAGTCTGTATTGTGCCTCTGAGCTGTGCTTGAATGAGGTCCTTCTGAATAAACCCTATCAAGCTTGACGATGCTATCTTGTACATTATCTCAGTAAGAGGCTACCTGGGGTCATATTCTGTATTATGCAGTTTTAATTTGTTAAGACACTGTATTATTCCATGAAAACAAATTTATTTTTTACAGTTAATGTGGAGAAAGAAAATGCAATCACACACCACTTATACCAAAAAATCAAGGTGAAAGACATTTTGGTAGGAACAGGAAAGAGTGTGAAAAAATAACATACACCTTATTTAGATGAAAAATAATTTTAGGAAAATATAAGAATAATAGAATACTATTTTTAAAAAATGGCATTTTGAAGGTGTGGCATTAGCCTTAAGCTCAAAAGTAATGATTAGAGTAATTTTGTATAGTTCTCTAAATTCTCTGGCCCTTAATTTCCTTAATGATTAATACTTATTTCCTTTTTAAAAATCAAGTTAAATTAATAGAAGTAACAGCACTCTGAAAGCTGCAGGGCACCATTAAAATATTATCAGATTCTGATGATTAATTTCTTGTTAATAACTAATGTCACATATTTAAACAATACAGTGTGTTATCTATTTCAAAAAGGCACAGTTTTTGTCATAAAATAAACCCTTTTTCTTTGCTTCTGCTTTGCCAAGTTCATCATTCTGGGATCCAGCCACTTATTTCAAATTCTGAAGTCCTAAAGAAAGGTCATAGATCGACCCACATGGATAAACTACCCAACTTTGATCCAATAAGTCACATTCAAGTTTTGTATGTTTACCAAGAGCTAGGAGTATTGATAACACAAGATGGAAACAGACCTTAAGAAGGGGCTTAGTGGAGATCTTGAGAGTCTTGGCTTCTGAAAAGTCAGATCTTGTGCTCTGGAATCCTGTCTACTGTTTGGAATTTGGACAATTTAGCCTTCTGTCCTTTACTTTCCTAATTTATGAAAAAGACTTATAATAACTCAATTTAATGGAATAATACCATGGAGATTAACTAAAATAAACATGGTCAATGCTGTGCAAAATGCCTGGCATACAGCGAGCACTCTTCAAATGCTGGCTATTATAGTATTATCACTCTAAACCAGGACAATTTATTTATGTGTTAACTTCTGTTTTCTTTCTCACTTTTTTTTACTCTGGTTTACTTGCATATTCCAGTGCTTGTATTACAGACACAAATAAAAAAGTTATCATCACATATCCTATATAGTTAGAAGGAGTTTAAAGGGAGTAGTACATTTGAAGAGGTAAGCATTTTCAAAGATAAGACTCAGACAAAGTTCTCCCTGAGATCAGTGAATATTAAAGAAAGGGAAGATTATACTTCTGCAGCACACATGCAAGCATAATTTTTATATATTCCTGAATGGAATAATATGGCTGTGGGGAAAATTCCAATATTCAATTTTTTAACTCAATTTAATTATTTTAGATTTTTTGATGGTTAATTATAATCATGCTATTGCAATAGTGGACTTCACTGTGACATACTCATACATGCCAACTGTTTTGGCATGTATGGGGGTTGAAACCAAGGCTGATCAACTACTGAGCCACATCCCCAGCCCTTTTTTATTTTTGAGACGGGGTTTCATGATGTTCCTTAGGGCCTTGCTAAGTTGCTGAGACTAGTTTTGAACTTGAAATCCTCCTGCCTCAGCCTCCCAAGCCACTGGATTACAGGTATGCACCACCATGTCAGGCACATGACAATTTATGAAGAAACTCCCAAGTTGTTTTCCAAATGTTCTGTAGATCTAAACTTACAAAAAGCCACTAGCAAAAGGTCCCTTGGATTGAAATTCTCTTAATAATTTGGTATTGTTGAAATTCATATATTTCTAACACAATGTTGTGAATAGCCTCATGAAGACAATGAGTTGTGTTTACCTCACTCACTAGTTTTCTCTGTTTATTGCCCATATGTAGCTTCTATTCTGTAAAGGTCTGTTTGTGGAGTGATACATTAAATATTTAGTAACTGGTACAGAAACAATATCAGACCTATCTGAAAAAAAGTTGGATAAAAAGGGTATTGAGCCTGCTGTACAGTACTGACTGAATATTAGTCTGAGGCTTTCACATCTTTTCTCCATGGTCCTATGCTTTTTTGATTATTGATTTATAGTTCATATACTTTGAATATGAATCCTTTATCCAATGTGCATATGATGTATATTTCTCCCATTTGTACCTTATTGTTTATCACAACATCTTAATTTTAATCTGGTTAAATTCAGCATTTTATGGTTCAGCACAGTATGGTTTATTTTTATTACTCATGTTTTTATGGTTCTTTATAAATGTTGTTTAGGAAATCTTATACCAAGGTCTGAAAGATATTCTAATTAATTTTCTTCTAAATATTTGAGACATTCCTATTAGATTTTTAAATACTTAAATGATCTGGGTTTGAATTCTATATATAATGTGAGACAGAAATCCATATACATGCTTTTCTCCTTTATGAATTTTCCTACTTGTTTATTTAGTTCTTCTTCTTCTCTGTAAGTTTCCAGTACCTGTGTTTTCATATATTAAACTTCCAGATATATAGAATATTCCTTTTTACCTCCTTCTGTGATCTACTTACCTGTGTGTCTATTCCTTTGCTGATATTTGGTTTTTGATTATCTTGAAAAACCAAATATTAGGGCAAGATCCCTAGTAGAACAGTTGAAAAATCTCTTCAATTTCTACATAAAATCTTGCTGGAATAATAGGTAAGGTTGCCCTATATCTATATATTTAAGAAAGTATTAACATATTTATCAAAAGAAGTCTCTGTGTATACAGTGTATGTCAGATGTGCTCAGGTATTTATTAATATATTTCAATAAAATTGATAATCCTGTTCCTCAGGCATGACAAATATTTGTTAGTTTGGGGAAAGGATTAAAGATAGAAAAGGATATGGCTTTCATGCTGATTTAAGTTTGTGGAGTAATTAGTATTCAAACACACTGTAATGAGAATCTGGGAGAACTTAATAGATGCTTCAATTTTTGAACTTGCTCACAAATTCTTCCTCAGAGTATTGTTCATGATTTTTCAGTTTAAAACTTCCATTTGGAATTCAATCTACATTAAAGATAACTCAATCATAACTTCTGCTACAGTTGTGTTATGTAATTTTTAATTTAAGAATTATATGTCCCTCTAGTGTCTTTGTGATACAAGTACTATTTTTTGCACTAGTTAGTACCAAAAAAATCTATTTAATCAGTCCTTCCTATGCAAAGAATTTTTAATGTGCTTATTATTCATTCAAACTAGTTAATGCCTAATAAAACTTTTAAAACATTTACTCAAATTATTTTTAGATAATTATCCTATACATACAAAGAGCTTTTCAAAAAACTAAGAAGAGTAAAAATAAATTTCTTTGAATCTCAACATCTAAAGATTAACCAGTATAATTTAAAATATGTTTTTCAGTTGTTTATTATTTATATGTACCATTTAACCTTAAATTTTGGATCAGATTTATATAGGTATATGAAATACAATTTTAAAATTTATTTCAAACAAACCATTAGATATTGATTTGTAGCATGGGCTTTAATGACTAAATAATGTACACTCACATAAATGTGTAATAATTTATGCACTGTTTCTATTGCTGGTGTGTCTACTGATTTTCATATCCATCATTATATAATTATGCAGCTTTTAATATTTATTGGTTCTTTAAATTTTTATAGTAGATTTGCTGAATCAAAAGGTAATCTTAATTTTTTTCTTAAATTAATGTTTATTGTGTTTTTTTCTGCTAATCTGTGTCTTTTTTAACTACATCATTATTCTCTTTTAATGGAAATAAAAAGTGAAGTTTAAAATTCAATTCTTTTTCACTTTTTATTTTTAAATGATTTGATCTTTGTACATATTTATGTGGTTCAAGGTGGGGTTTTGATACATACACAATGTATAACATTCAGATTTGAGTAATCAGTGATTCCTCACCTCAAATATTTATCACTTACTGTGATGAGAAGAGTAAAATATTTTAACTGTTCTTTCTATGTATACATGACAATAGAATATATCATGACATAATTATAGAAGCCTAGAGTATAACTTGTTCTGATTCAGTCCCCAGTATTTCTCCTTCCCTTCTCTTCCTCTAGTTCTTGTTCTTTTTAGATATACGGGACAATCGAATGTACAATGACATAATTATAAAAGCATGGAAAATAACTTTTTCTAAATTCAATCCTGAGTATTTGATCTTCTCCTTCCTTCCTCCCATCCCCTGTTCTCTTTCCTCTAATCTAATAATCTGTTATTTACTAGTAGTTTCTTTTAGATTAGTGTCCTGATGCACATGTTGATGAGATTCTCTGTGGTATGTTCATATATGAACTTACATAAACTGAATCTGACTCATTCCCTCCATCTCCTTCCTTTGTCTATTCGTCTGACATTTTCCTTATTTGGATTAGTTTCTGCATGTCAGAGAGAACATCCGACCTTTGGCTTTTTGAAACTGGCTTATTTCACTTAAGACGATAGCCTCATGTTCCATCCATTTGCCAGCAAATGCCATAAAGTCATTCTTCTTATGGCTGAATAAAAGTCCACCAAACTTTTTTTCTTGGTATTTGGAAATGTTGTACAAGAGACTAGTCCCAAACAAGAAAAAGTGTTTCTCTTTGTGGTTCTGAAGGGAGGCTCTAACCATGCTAATCTGAACTAGAACCAACTGGGAACAGCTCTAGACTGTGGGATAGGTTCTGTTTCACATGTTGTCTCCTTTTCTCTGAACCAATTGCTGCTGGAAACCTATTTTTTTTTTTGTAATAAAATACTGATGTTCAAGAAACATAGCTAACTTATGCCAGCAAATTTATTGCCTATGCTAGTAATACTTTAGCTAATGTTTCTTTGACTACAATGAAAAACACTTCAGCTCAAAATCATTGAAATGAAGAAATAATACTCAGACTTCTGTGGTAGTAGGTACTGCTGAACTCTGTGGCAAAATCTTGAATGCATAATCATGTCCCAGAGTGAATGACAAGGGGTGAGCAGTAATCCAAGGGGCTATATTACTTAGATGTGCACATTTTCTATTTTTTTAGTTACTTGCATTTCATTTCATTGATGTATTACATTCTTCACTTTCATCTTATATGCCTTATGTTTTTATTTTCTATAATTTTTCTCGATTACCCTTGCAGGATTTGAACTAAGTTTTTTAAATTATTGTATATTATATTACTCAGATTATATGATTTTCCTATTATCTACAAAAACTTTCGAGTTAAATTCTATTATCTATTTCTTAGAATTATCACTTGAAAATATTATCTAATTTATTTAATTTGATACTTAGAATTTTTTCATTATTATCTGTTTAACAATAAAAATATGGAAAGTTTTAATTAACCTTTATTTTTATCTTCTAAAACGTCACATATTTGGCAGTTTCTGCTGACTCGTTCTCTATTGTCTATGATTTGAGTATGGATTTCTTCCTTGGGGTAAGATTTGATTTCTTATTTCAAGGTAGAGTTGAATATGATTTCCATCTCCAGTCTTTTTGTCACCATGTGTGGCTGGAATGCATTGTGCCAATTCTAGAGAAACTCTTTCAGTTCTGGATTTCCCTAATCTTATTTTTCTTGGTTTAATTCTAATAGTCACGGGCTTGCATTAGGACAGGCCATTAAAAGGGATTGAGGGCATGCCCATTGCATTAATAATATTAGTATTCCTGTCTTGTCAGGAGGTCAGAGGTTTTGTATTCTTGTGGTCCCAAACTTCTGAACAACCCCTCAAATCCTTTGGGTAGGCATGACACACAGACACTTGTAATCCACACAGAAAGGGCGATTTCTATAACCTGAAATGAAAGTCAGTTTATTTCATTTTTGGCAGAAATGTCATTGATTATGAGTTTATTTAACAATATATTAGCAGTTTCCTTTAGTGAAAACTTGAGATCTATGCAATTTTGTGGATAGGGGATTCATGAAAAAATTTGCCTTATTGATTTATAATTCATTTTATATTGTGTTTCATTTTATAATCATAATTATAATTAAAAATAATTTTAATAGCCATAGATAAAACTATACTTAGTAATTGTATTATTCAGAGTGCATCTTAACTTCATCTTCTAAACCAAGGATTTTGAAATATCTTAATATTGTCTTTTATTCTTTTGTTATTTCTACATTTTCTTAGCAATTTTGTTTTTCCTTTAATTATTTATCTACTCATTTATTTATTTGTCAGTATTGAGAATTAAATCCAACGGTACTTAACCCCTAAGCCAGGTCCCCAGCCCTTTTTAATTTTTTGATACAGGGTCTTACTAATTATCTTAGGGCCTTGTTTAATTGCTGTAGCTAGGCTTGAACTTGCAATCCTCCTGCTTCAACCTCCTGAGTCTCTGGGATTATAGGCAAGTGCCACCATGCCCAGCTCCTTTAATATTTAGATGAATGTTAAGTGTTCAAAACAGTTTTTTTCCTTCAGTGTGTGTTTTCCAGAAGATTTCTCACCCTTCACTTAAAGTCAGAGTAAATTTTTATTAGTCTACCTTCATATTGTCTGTATTTAATTAAAGATCCAATTAATTTATCCCAGTAATTATTTTAGGTTTGTTTATCAGTCTTAGCTATTGGTTGTTATGTGGACGTTTTTAATGGTCTGCATCTTCAGAAGGGGTTGAGTGGAATATCAATAGAGGTTCTTAAACATTATTTTAAACTTCAAACACCTATATTTGTAGACACTTTCAATGTCTTTATAAAACTTTACATGGTGTGTGTGTGTGTGTGTGTGGTATTCCAATAAATTATAGCTTTTGTTTTATAGGTTGAATGACCTTTTCTTGTTCACATTTATCATTGCTAATTACAGTTCTTGAGGAAATAGCATGCATTTTCATTTTTCTTACCTAAAACCTTGTGTTTAAACCACATCCTTATCAATCATAACATAGTAGTCCACACTTCCATTTGTTTTAATTATAAATCTATTTAGATCCAATTTTCTTTCCCACATTTTCCCCTTAATTTTCCATAATATATTTTTCCATTCAAAAATGCTAATGGCTTAGTAGTTTAATGAATTGTCTCAGTTTCTGAGAAATTTTATTGTCTTCTCTTCAGTAAGATGTATTAAAGTTTATCTGTATAGACTTCTTTTCAAGGATAATGACAGCTCAACTTTCACTTTAAATGGAATCAATAAATTATCCTCTGAAATTGGATATATGGGATCTGCTATGTTTTATCTGTTTATTTTAAGACTGCAAAAGTACCTTTAGAATATCTCACTTTTATTTAACCATTATACTTAATTACCACTGTCAAAGATAAAAATCAGATCAAATTAAAAATTTTTGAAGAACATCACGGTGAGTATAGTTAATAAAAATAAATAGTGGTTTTGACAAATGGTAAGAAAATAGATTTTAGGTGCTCTTGCCACAAAAATGACAACTACGTGAGGTAATGCACATGTGAATTAGCTTGATTCAGCCATTCCTCAATGTATATATATATCTCAAGGCATCACTTTGTACAGGATAAACATATACAATTTTATCTGTCAACTTAAAAAGAAAAGATAAAAGTTTATCTTGCATCAGAAAGAAGAGTGCATGAGCAAGAAACTTCACATAAAAAGTTATAAGGGAAAGATCAGAGACATGGTTTTAAAAGCTGACTAATATATTTTTATTTTTAATTAATATACAATAAATATACATATTTATGGGCTGCAGTGTGATATTTTGATACACATGTACTGATCAAATCAAAGTAATTAGAAGTTCCATCTCCTCTCATTTCTTCATGTTTGCAGCTTTCAAGCCCCTTTCTTCTATTTCTTCATAAATATATGAGTTGTTATAAATTGAAGTCACCCCATTGTGCTGTGGAACACTAGCATTCATTCCTATCTTAACATTTGATTACCTGGGGTCTAGCCTCTTCCATCTCTCTGGCCTCTTGAGACCACTGCCCTACTTTATTCTACTTTGATATCACCTTTTCCAGTTTCTATATAAGAGAGAGCACATGGTGATTATGTTTTTTTGTGTTAGGTTGGCTTACAAAGCAAAAGTGAAGAAACCATTTAAACTTTACAAAGGTGGGTGAGTAGAGTGTGGGTTTTCAGAATATGGAGAACTGTTTCAAAATGATAGTCTTGTTCCATTCTTTGGAAGATGACTTAAGTCTCACTTATAATTAGCAGAAGCATTTAAAAGATATAAACTAAGCCAAGGTTTGCTCATGTGTCTTATTTTGCTTTTATTTCCTCTGGGGATTATCAAGCCCAGTGTCTACTTTATTTTATATTAGCAATACAAATAAATAGTGAAATTAAAATTATTATTATTTTTGTACCTGGAATTGAATCCGGGGGTACTTAACCACTGAGTCACATCTCCAGCCCTTTTTTTATTTTTTTAAATTTTGAGACAGGGTCTTGTTACGTTGGTTAGAGCTTCACTAAGTTGCTGGGGCTGGGTTTGAACTTGTGATCCTCCTGCCTCAGCTTCCTGAGCTGCTGGGATGACACACATGAGCCACCATGTGCAGCAAAATTAAAATCCTCAATACAGTTTTCTCTACATTCAATATGATATTTAATGAACTCAGAAAATAATGAGAATCAACTTTGAATTACTATTTTTTCTTGATGGGGTACCCCTCTTTTGTCAATTGTTCACAGAGCTGTTAGTGCTTAAAGTCAGGCTACCATATAACTGCTAATGGATAATTCACAAATAAAAACCAAATGTTAATATCAAGCTAGTGGTCTATGTTTCACTGAAAACAAAATCACTATAGAAGACTATTTAAAGTTGTTAAAATGTATACTAAACATGCATGTTAACCTACAGAACAAAAAGTTCCTGAAGAGCAAAAAACATATGTTATTGCTTTCAGAGATATGATATCTGTATCATATAGAATGGTCAGAGCAGCTTCCATGAGCTAACTATAATATATATGCAAGATAGTTAATACTTGAATTAGGAAATAGAGTAGCATGAAAGAAGTCTTAATTGTGCTGGCATGGTGGCCCTAATTACATGTTTTATATGATTATGTAATAACATTTGAGGAAAAAATAATATCTGGTTCATAAATAGCAAATAGCACAGGAACAGTATAATTAAAAGTAAAAGACTCTTTTTTGCAATAGTTTGTGATACTTTTTCTTAATTGACCTGGTGTGTATTTCTGACTCTGCTCTCTGGAGCTTCCGGCCAATGGATTACAATCTATGAAAATTATTTTTACTGGATCACTCATAGAGAAATAGTATTTATGTGGTGTTATTCTAATACATATAGTTTAACATCTATATAATATATTAAGTGTAGAGATTATTACAATTTAGCTATCATATCCACAGTTACTAATACATTCTGAATATATGACGTAGGGTAACAGGCCAATGGTAAGCTTAAGATTTTTATTGAGTATGAGTCTATGCCCCTTAGTATGGTTGTGACCTTTCACAGTTGACAGTGGCTGATCAGAGGGTTGGAATACTGATGCCACCATCTACTTGCTGTAAGCAGTGGCAGCTCTTGACTATGCGTTGCTGGGCAATTTGTATTTATATTGCCAAAGTGATAATAAAGCCTTGGTTAGTGATTTAAAGGCAGAAAGATGGAAGGAATTTATATTCCTGAATGTGATGACTTATTACATGACTCTCTTAAGTCTATGGAGCTATTGATTGGTGCTCTGGAACTGATTGAATAAGACCTCAGAAGACACAGCTATATGGCAATACTAGGCAGGCTAGGTTTCACATACCAGTGCTTCATTCTTAAAAGTAATTTATCTTTTCTACTAGGGATTCAGGAGCATTCAACAGCTACGGAACCAGACACCAGGGATCCATAGTCAAAAGAAAATTATTAGATCAGACATCAGAGACCCTTCCTCCATTTTCCAATAGGAGATGTGAACCTATGTCTTTTCAGATCCATTGAGAGTATGCCCAGGCTCTCAAAGTGCCTAAGCTCATTTTTTCTGTCACTCTAGCATGCCACAATCTCTGATTTGGATTTCAGTTATTTAAAAACAATTAAGATATGCAATATTTATTTCACAACTCAATTCAGGAGATGAATAATGAATTTTATATTTATTTGAAATGTACTGAATTTTAATCCTTTCAAATTTTATGAAAGAAAAAAATAATAATAGGAACAATTCTTATTTGAAGGCTTAGAGGATGGAGATGAGGGAAACACTATTGAACAAACAAAAAAACCCAGTAGATTAATCATAAAATCTTGCATTTGCAGAATCACAGAATCATAGGACTCAAGTCATTTTCCTGGTCAGTTACCTGTGTCTGCTTATCTCCTTCCAGGTTCACCACCTGTCATGGGCTGAAAGGTTCTTTATCTGTTTAGACATCTCCATTTCTTTGCCACTCCCTTTTCCTTCTTATCTCATTAAAGCTATGAGAGTATTGGCACAGTCAGTGCATTTTGTTTATATGCAATGCTAATTGAACATTTTTAGTTGTAAATGAAGATCTTTGCATATTACACCTATTAAAATGAGAGATTTACATACAGCACATAGAAGGAATCAAACCCTTTGCTAAATCAGAACACTAATTTAAAAATTTTTCACATCCAATTAAATGAATTGGGCCTTTTTAACTGAAGTTAGTATGGAGTAGCGTTAAGAAAAAAGAGGGAACAAGAACAAAAGTGATGTATTTCCAGGTACCAAGTTAGGTTTAGTTTTCTGTTGCTACAACTTAATGCCACAGAATGAATAATATATAAAGCATAAAGGTTCATTCAGTTTTTATTCAGTTCATAGTTTATTCAGTTCTTAATGTAGACACATCCATTAAGGTTCTTCCCACCGGTAGGAACTCTGTATAGTCCTATGGTGGTATAAGGCATCACTTATTGAAGTAGTGTCTTAGCTCAGGGTTCTCTTCTGATAAAGCACAGTCCCATTGGATTAGTACTTCCACCTTCTGGCCTGATTTGAATTCAGTTACCACCCAAAGGTCCCACTTGGTACTTCATAATGGATATCACCTTTCAACATGAATTTTTTTTTTTTTTGGAGAGAAGGACAGAGAGAGAGAGAGAGAGAGAGAGAATCAATTTTTACTGAATTTTTCACATAGCTTTTGTTGCTCTGACACTTAGTTGTGTACATGGGTGCTTGGGTTTGAACCCGTGTACTTGCGAATGCCGGCCAAGCACCTTAACCACTGAGCCACCACTGCAGCCCCTCAACATGAATTTTGATGGGGACATTCAAATCATTCTAGGCATCTTATGTGGATGAAATCTTAGTAAGGATATTATAAATAGATAAGGTTTGAAGTAGGCATATTTCCTTGTCTTTCAGGTTTGGGGATTTAATGTCCTTTCATGGACACTAAAAGGTATTACCTAAAATAGAAATCACAATTTTGCATTTTTCCAAGGTTACAGAATTTATAATGAAAAAATAAGGGACTATTTCTCCTAAGAACTTATTACCTTATACAAACCATCAATTCAAATAATTTATTATTCTGTGTGATTTAAAATTAGATGGAAAAAGAAGCAGGGCAAGATTGTTTGCCTTTCCATGATTATATTAAATCCCATACCTAAATCTACACATACTTACAATATGTCCATTCAGATAAATGCTTTTGCTTAAGAGGTTGCTTTTGAGCTTATAGAATATAATGAATTTTAGACTAATTATAACAAAAAAATCCATGTTATTTTTAAAACGTACCTCATGATATATAGGGAGGCTTTATCTTTTCTTCAGAATAAAGTTTCTAAAATCAGAGTTCCCTGATTAATTTTTGCATGTCATGAATTATTCATCATTTATTCATTATGAACCAAATAGACTGATATTACAGAACTCGTAAAACAAGGCAGAAATGTAATAGTAAATCAAAGCCAGCCAGTTTAAAAGCAGAGTTCTCTTGTTTTCATGTGTTTTTTATCCCAGAGAAGCTCTCAAATTGTACTACATACAGTTGTATCAAATACAAAGCAGACAGACCTTTATGTGTTCAAGTTTATTTTATACCATAAATGTGTTGTTTTATGGTTGGTAAATCCACTGGAAAAAAGCTGAATAAAAGCTGTAAGATGACTTGGTAAGCTAGAATTTGTTTTAAATAATTTTATTGGTCTCTATTAATTGAATTTTGATGTCTTTTGCTTTTAATATTTACAAAATTATGTATTTTATACAAGAGTTATTTATTGTAATGAATTTTGAGAGCATTTGGCAGAGAGCACATAGAAACAAGGGCCCTTTAGTATGTTCAAGGTAGTGTGTGAACATTAAACAGTGAGATTGGGTCCTAGGGAAATTCAGTTCCAGATGAATAGACTCAGTTTCTATGAATCCTAGACATTATGGACTCAGGGGAATAAGCCTTTGGGGAGTTTTTGACATGGTTTAAGTTTTTCAGGAAAGTGATTCATTTACTTGGGTGTGCATACAGGCATGAACATTGATATGTATGCATTCCTTGTTCCATTCCAAAACAATTTGAATTGGCTTTAAAAACTTTATAATATATGAGTTATCCCAGGAGTGATTATTATAAAAAAATACCTAACTTTTACCAAATGCTTAAAATCATGCTAAGTTCTTTATGTGAATAAATTCATTAATAACATAAAATTGGCATGAGTAACTTCATTATGAATGCTTTACCTATCTAGAAACTAAGACTCAAAGAACATATATTCTGGCCCATTCTCACCCATATAGCACATTATCAGATGGGATATAAAAGCAGGTATCTATATCCAAAGATTGCTAAAGTGAGGATGGGAGAGAGAGAGGAGCCAGGAGAAGATAAAATTTATAAGAGCATACCTCCCAGTGACCTACATCCCCCAGGTATGCCCCACCTACCAATAGTTACCACCCAGTAATCCATTCAAATGAATTAACCCACCATTCAGGTTATGGCTCTCATAATCTAATCATTTAACCCTAAAACAATACTGCATTGTCTAACAAGAGCTTTTAGGGGGACTCTCAGATCCAAATCAAAACATTCTTAGTCCTGGCCCTCAGAAGCTCATGTCTATCTCACAGTGCTAAATGTATTTAGTTCATCTCCAGGAACCTCCATAGACTTTACAATTCCAGCATCGCCCAAAAGTTCAAATCTAAAGTCTTCTCTGAGATTCAAGGCAAACTGAACTGTGAACCCATGTAAAAATTAAAACCAGATTACATATATCCAATGCTACATACAATGGAACAGAGTAAACATCCTCATTCCAAAAGGGAGAAATATGGACATAGAAAGAAGGTATGGGACCAAAACAAGACTTTAACTCAGATGGCCAAACAAATCCTGTAACTCCACATGCAGCATGAGGAGCACGCCGCAGCAAGATGTGATCTCCAAAGGACTTGGGAATCCGCAGCCCTTTGGCCTTGGTGGATGCAGCCAACATGGCCTCTTTTTTTAGGCTAGCTTTCTCCACAACTAGAAGCTTTCCTTGGCAGACATTCTACTTTACGGGCATCTTCTTAATTCCTGAGGTCTCCAACTTCATGATTGCTCTATTAGGGGCTACTTACAGGGATTATGACCCTGCCACACTTTGCCTAAATTTCCACGAATTCTTTTGAAATCTCAATGGATGCTTCAATGCTCTCTTGGTTCCAGCATTTTGCATTCCTGCACAACCAATACCAGATGGCCAAGGCCAAGATCTTCTGTCAATTTGAGTCATAGCCAGGTCCCATTGGGCCATGAATGGAGTGGCCTGAGTGATGGGGTGGCTGAGCACAGTGAAATGAGGCCTGGGGAAACAAATATCTATGTAGCCCAGTGCAAGCAATGCATCTCCATGGATTCTTAAATGAGTTTTCAGTTTTACACCATGAGCCTGACATGTGTATGGCCTTGCTGATTCCTGAAATGCCATTAAGGCATCTTTCTTATTGTCTCTATGCAAAGAACTTAGCTTCTGTTGAATAGCAGTAATCACTACATCAACCACAGCTTCCTTGATCCCAAATTCACACATGCATTTTTAGCCAAACTACAAGTTTTTAAAATTCTTCTGTTTTCTGCTACTGACCTCTTACTTGAAATCATCCTGCCTCAGCCTCATGAGTAGCTGAATTATGGGCACATGCCATCACACCAGATTAGATCACTGCTTCAAAAGTATATTTGCTGCCCAACTAAGGTTCAAGAGATGGGGAACAATGATGGAATATAAGATGAGCACAAAGAGCAGAATGATACATTGGATTTCAGGTCTCTTGCTCCTTCTTTTCTTTATGAAGTGCAGCTTTAAAGTAGAATTCTATTTTAAATCCAATTGAAGAGAGGATTCTACTAATGAAAACAATTAAGTAGTTTGGAGTTAACTTCAAAATTTTTGGAAAATGGTGACTGGAATATCTTCTCACTTGTATATACTCCCAACTCCAACTATATTTCTCCCTAGGTTAATGAGCTGCTAATTCTCTCAGCCTTTTGGAATTTGCAATATAAAAATGAGGCCATTGGCTTAGTAAAGTCCTGATTACAAGATTTTCTGTGGGTTTTTTCATCTCTGAACTCTATAATAATCTGTGAAGCATCTAAGAACACTGAAATTGAATATGTAAATAGAGGAAACTGGGAAGCACTTGGCTTCTATGCTTTTGGACTTCACTGGAAAAAAGAAACATTTTCCCTCTTAGGTAAATCTTCCTGGGTCTCAGGAAGAAGAGAAGTCAGCAAAATAGATGTCCTTAAGTTGCCTCTGCCATTAAGCAATGAAGCCCAAGGAAAGCAAGGCTTCCTCCAGGTTTCTAAAGACTTAATTAAGAACCTAAGGATTAAATTATTGATGGAGAGGTTGCTGTAGCTCCAACTATTTGCAGAACTTCCACAAAATTATACACCAGAGAAAAGAAACATGATTCACTTAGGAGGGAAAATGTCACTCTTCTCCTGGAACTTCCTGACCACTTACTTATGTTATAAATAGAGTGTGTAAGTGGTCAGGAAAGCCCAAGTCAAGGACTTGGAAAATATTGTTAAAGACCAGAGTAGATAAAAGTCATGGAGGAACTATAATTAGAATATCTACAGAGGATCAAGAATAGAGTGGCACAAAAAGATTATCTACAACTTAACTATACGATCAAGTTACACAACCCAAAAGATTAATTGAAGGAGATAGTAACACTATCTCCATTTTGTAGGGACCTGGAATACCAAATGTAACTTATATTTCAAAGTATTTTTAAAAATACATTGATAAGATTTGGCTAAAACTGCTTTTTAGATGCAGTTTGGTGAGACCACAAATTTCAAACCTGAACAATTAAATGCAGGCAGAATTATTATATAGATTTTTTTCTGGAATAGACAGGTAATGATTAGAGTCTTATTCCTATACCACTTTGATGAAATTTTATTCATTCTACAAATTTTTCTTTCTTACATGAAATTACCCTTTCCTTTTTCAAATCAACCTGATCATTTCTAGTTTTCATTTTTGCACTAATTTGGAATTCACCTCTATTTTATCATTGACAATACTAGTTGATGCTCCTGTCCTTTAACTATATTATAGATGATGATTAGGGCAATGGTATTGCTATCACCAGGTACAGATCCCAACACATACTGTATTCTTGATATGTGCAGCTTTGGTTTAATAAAAGATGGCATCAAGAAGATTTGACACAAAGTATAGAGATGTATCTGTGAAACTCTAGTTCATAAAACTAACTTCAGATTTCAAAGGGAGTAGCAAAGTTGAACTAGGACCCTCCTCAGGGAAAGAGCACAAACATAAATCACAAGATACAATGCAGCAGGTATGTAAAGAAAGAATGTAGAAACCCTACATCTGAGAGATAAATTTGATAAGTTGTTGAGTCACGTATATGTAGAACCACTTTTATAAAAGTGTAGTGATGATTTTGAACTCTTCAGATAATAGAAAGAAGAGAAGAAGATCAAGCAGCAAGAGGTTGGTAAGTAGGGAAATTGGCAGTTTATTACTATTCTGAGTAAAACAGTTACAGAGATAAACTGCTAGTACTTTGAGAAATACAAATTCTCTTCGTATGAGAATAATTCCTTCTTTCTGTTCTAAAGAGGACTTTTTAAAAGAAAATATAGTTTAAGCTTTAGGTTATGCAATATGGTTTTAAGAAACAGATTTGGTAAGATACAACTTCAGGCTAGACCTGAGGCAAAATAGAATAAATTAATGAACCACAGAATTAGAATAATTATTTTTCATTGACAATATTCATGACTAAAGTCATTTTCATTCATGTCAATCATGTGTTCTTATCACTCACTAAAACCTTTACTATTGCCCTTCTCTAAGCATCACTTCTTTCAGACTGTTATGGTTTGGATCTGGTATACCTCACAAGGACTCCTGTGTTGAAGGCTCGAAGGCTTGTTCCCAATGCAGCAATGTTTGCAAATGGGGCTTTTGGGAAGTGACTGATTCACAAGGCCTCTGGCTTTAGTGGTGGATTAATCCACTGATGTATTAAAAATCTGAGGACATTATGGGAATGTAGTGGAAATTTTAGCATTTGGGGTCTGGTTGGAGTAAGCTGCATTGTAGGAACACCCTAGAAGTGTATATCTTGTGCCTGGTGTCCTCTGTCTCTCTATCTCCCTCTCCTTCATAGCTGGCATTAAAAAAGTAGCTTTCCTACATCGCACCCTTCTTCCATCAAGACTCAAAGCAACAGAGCCCTGAAAACATGAAGAATAATGTACCTTTCCCCCATTAAATTAATTATGTCAGGTATTTTGGTCACAGTGATAAAATCTGACAAACAGGTCAAGTACGTATTTGCACAGGACACCAGTGCTGCTATTTCCCTAGTGCTCATCTTTCATGTCTTCCAAGTAGAATGTAATGAAAGCGTGAATTCCACCACAGAAATATGCACTGTGAGAAGCAGTAAGATATTTCCTGGTCCAATACTCCCTCACACTTCCATCCAGGATAACCGGAAATTCAGTAAGTACATAGCTGACATTTGACATGAATCTGAAGACCTTTTAAAAGGCTGTTTTTATATTGTTGAATCTGTGAGAAGCAATCATCTGGTTTTTGTTTTTCAGACATATAGCTCTGTATGTGATGCTGTGATTTGAACCCAGGTACTTGTACATGCCAAGCAAGTGCTCTATGGCTGAGCCATCATTCTAGCCCCAAGGTACCAGCTTTTGCATTAATAAATTACATTGATGATCAGGAAATAGAAGAAAGATTTCAACAGAAGTACATATATTTATGAAGTCTTTGTGAATGAACCTCATTTTCTTAATGAATGAACTGAGGTACATTCATTTGAAAGAAAAGACCATTCCCTCATATCTCTACTCAGATTTTAAATCAATTGTAAATTTCCTTTGTCAGTGATATGTGGTTAATAATGGCAATGGATACTACCGATAACAATTTGGGGATTTTTCATTCACTCTCTAAAAGCACTGAATTAGACAATAACTTATTGAAATAGCACTTATATTTTAAAGAATGACTCTGAGCAAAACCACAGCCTGCAATAAGGGCCTTTTTGCAATCTATTTAGTGAACATAATATTCCTGAAATGTATTGTAATCTCTCTTAAAAACAGAGATATAAATAACTAATTAAATCAATGAGCGGCATTTTGAAAGTTTTGAAAAACAAAGCAACTCCTCCTGTCTGAGGGAGTGATGCAATAGATTGATATAATCTGTATCAAACTAAGTACGGGAAGCACTTAATTCCATACATAAATATGGGGGCAAAGTCAAATTGATTAGAAGATAAAGAGCACATTATAGGTATACTTTGTCTTCTTGTTAAGTTCTGAAGTTAAATTTTCTTTATTACTCTATCAGAAGTTAATTTACACACACTTACTGCTTTGAAGAAGTGATCTTTGAAAATCTATGATGCAAAGTTCTCTTGTAATAATATGTGACTTTATATTTTCCTTTTACTTGAAGTTTAGGAACACACACATAATATTACATTAGTGCAAATAATTCAAACCTGAGGCAATCTAATATTAAATAATAAAAGGATACAAAGGAAAATAAATATTATCAAGTTATACTCTTCTGATAATCATTGAGATACATATTTAATAAATCAGAGGCTAAATTATTCAAAAAATGTATTATCATTGTAAATGATGTTAATGTATTTGAATTTTCAAGATCATAAATCATATGGTTTTCACTTCTTTTAATTATAAGAAGAGCAATCTCTAGTACTTTATGTATATGACCAATACACATATCCCACAATGCAAAAGATTGTGTCCCAATTTTGCACACTAGTTATAACTAGAAAAAGAAAGAAAAGTGTATCCAGAGAGTGTTGGGTTTAAGTGCCAGAGAAGTTCTCAGAATATTTAATATGATTATATACATTGTGAATCTCAAAAAAAATGAAAAGATATTTACTATGGCTTATATGTACGTAGAGTTGATCAAGGAAAACCTTGAAAATTAACTGTTTTATCAGAAGAATAGTGTTAACAAATATGGCAATGATCTTTTTTGTGAGCATAGTATAAAACATTACATAATAGCTATGTTAATCAGATAAAATTATTTATGATTTAAATAATGTATGTACATATTTATTTCTAATACTTTTAAATAATAATTTTAACTTAAACTTATTAGACATCTAGAATGTGCCTCCTGATGCTGTGTGCTTTGAAGGTAGAACAGTAGAGGTTTTAAAATATCATATAAATTATTTTCTTTTTTTTTAACAGAGTGAACATAGAGTCAATTTTTATTTACTTTTTCATCAGGCCTTTGTTTCTCTGACTCTTAGTTGTGTATGTGATGCTGGAGTTTGAACCTGGGTCCTTGCGCATGCCAGGCAAGTGCTTGAACTGCGGAGTAACCACTCCAGCCCCTAATTACTTTCTATTCAGGATTGTTCATTTTTTTTTCTATTTCAGTTCCATTTTCTGTTGCGATAAGGCCATTAGGCTAATACTTATTCACACAGGGACAGGAAAGTAAAATGACACTGGGAATTAAAATGTCTTTTAGCAGTTGTAACTTTCATATCTGTATTTTTTGCCTTAGTGAAATAATATTTTTGAAATTTCAGAGAGAGAAAGTGAGAAAATGACATTTCTTGAAATTCTTCCAATTTAGTTTAAAAATAACAAGAACCAAAGCACTAAGAATGTTCAGATATATATATATATATACATACTATAGAATTGGAGCTTTAAAATGTATCTGAAACACCTTTATGCTTTACAATATTTTGGGGACAAATACCTAAGGAAGCAGGAAATACAAAACAAATTAGACTCCTGAATTTTGCTATTCCTCAGGTCAAAGGTTAAGTTTAGATATAGAAATAAAGAGACAGATAGATTTGTGGGGTTAAGTGGTGATTTTCAATGTCCTGAAAGATTTGTCATAAATCTAACATGGCATGCTTATTATGATAGACTAACAATGGTGGTGCAAGCTACTTAGTGGATGGGCCTGGATAAAACTTGTTAAGTTGTATGTTAGTTGAAGATAGAAAGCAATACCATGTTGCTTCAGGATCCCTATGGTGAGATACTTACTGTATCAAAAGAACCACAGGTTTAAAAAAGATGGCTGAAGAAGACAGGTGTCTCCCTAGTGGAGTCAAAGGTAAGTTCATGATCATTTGCAACAGTGTTGGCCCAACATGTGAAATAACCTGGGATGCATCAGAACAGCATAAAAAGTGCAGGACATTCAGTGACTCTATGGTCTAAGCTAAGCTCTTTATGTTCTTAGCAGCACTATTCACATAGCTAAATTATGAATCAACCCAGATGCCCACCATTGGATGAATGATATATATATATATATACACACACATACATACACACACACATATAACATATGTATACACACACACACACACACACACACACACATACACACATCACAGTGAAGTTCTACTAAGCTATTAAAACAAATGAAATTATTTCCTTTGCTGGTAAACATATGGGAATGGATAAAATCATACCAAGTGAAATTAGTCCAACACAGAAAATCAAAGGCCGAATGTTTTCTCTCAAATGTGGAAGCTAAAGTAAAACAAAGGAAAGGGTGACAGAAGAGCAAGCTTATATAGTAGATTCACCAGCACAGTTAACAAATGAACTAAGGGAACTTTGGTTGTGATGGGGGGTGGGGGGGAGAGTGGGGAAGAGGGAGGGGTAGGATGGGAACAGAGAAGGGGTGATATTAACATTCTAATGGTGCTCTTAGCACCTTTAAGATACTGAATACTACGCATGCAGACCTTTTTGATGGGGGATCAGTGGAGGGGGAGGGAAAAAGGGGGGACTTATGGAATATACAGATATTTTGTGTGCATGTATGATATGTGTTGCAATAAATCCCTTCATTATGTAAATCTGTAAAGCACCAATTAAAAATATTTATCATTCAAAAAATGGTAAAAAATATAGGTCAGGAAGAGTTAAACATCTTAAACAGAACTCACAGAGAACCAGTGTCACTGAGTCAAAACCCATGTGGAAATGAAGCTTTTTACCTACGCTAGTCAAGAGACCTCTTGAAAAGGGGAAGCTCCCAAAGAAGGAGCTTTATTTTAAAAACACATTCGATTAATTGGGAAGAACTACATTTCTGCAATTAATGAAAATGAACGTCTGGCATCATCAAAGTTACAGGAAGTAAAGCTTTTGTCTTCATTTGAGTTTTGAATGCATATCTGTTGATACCTAGCCAATACCATCAACTTCCTGCTTTTTTTTTCTTATTTTTTTTTTAAATTTTTTATTTTGAGCAACCTTACAAGATTTTAACAAAATAATATAAAATGTGTATAAAATGTGAATATATTCTGGATATTGCAATTATCCCCAGGAGTGCCTGGGGATAATGGGAAGGGGAAGGGAGGGATAAGGGATAAGTTTTTTATAACTCTAAAAAAGTATTAGATTGTAAAGCATTACATCTTATCTGGATTTAACTCATGTTACTAGACCAACTTCCTGCTTTTGATAAAACCAAAAATAGACTCATAGGGTTTGGTTGAATTTTCCAAGGTATTAATGCAAAGTGAGAGGTGATGTCAAGTCCAGAATAAGATCTGCTGGGCTCTGATTCCTGCACATTTGCATGCTTCAACTGCACTGCCAGGTCCTTCTGCTTTCACTCAGCATAGCTATAATTAATGGCTATGCTAACATTCTGTGATCTTTCCACTCTGTGGAGATACCTGACAGAGTCTTTGCAGAAAGCTACTGTAAAAAGATTATTTCTGCCTTTTTCTATTAAGCCATAGGCAATATGTCCTGGGATTCAAAAGATCATGAAAGGACATGAAAGCCTTGGATAGCTGGGAATAATCATATTCTGCTCCTAAGATTTAGTGTCTGAAAATTTGAGATTAATTAGCAAGTGTTTGACTTCCTGGAGGAATGGCATTTGCATAACTCCTCTGAGGCTTAGTTTATTAATCTGTAAAAGGGAGATTCCCTGCCTACTTCAGATACTCTTTATGAACATTACTTGGAGTAATGAATGTAAAAGCGCTTTTTGGTTCTAAGAATTTTAATATTTAAAATATTAAAATCACCTAAACTTACTCTGCTGATCAAGCTCACTAGTACAGATTTGGGAATATATTTAAAAGGTAAATGTATTATAAAAGTTGTCTGAAGATACATTTCATTTGTAGAAATCAGCAATTATAAAAATACTGAAAATAACTGGTAACAAAAAACATTCTGAAAATAACTGGTAACAAAAAACATTCTGGTAAAGGATCTTTAAAAATGGGGTTAGAGGAAGAGAGGAGAAGGGTAAGTACTGGGAAATGAGTTAAAACACTCCAGACTTTTATACAAGTATGTCATCATATATCCTATTGTCATGTATGTGCATATGAAGTGGGTTGGGAGGAATGGTGGGGAAAGGGAAAAACTGGAGACTGAATTAGAACAAATTAAACTCCACACTTTTATAGCTATACCATTGTATAATCTTGTGTCATGTATACCTAAAAAAATAATTGATAAAAAAGGAATAAATGAAGGGCATGGCTTTAGAAAATAATAGATGTACAAGATTTAATTATAATTTTCTTATTTCTTGTCTTATACTCCCAGAAGTACCCCACAGATTTATTTTTTAGGATCAAGTTCTTATTTGACTATGTAAAAGATACTAAAAATTGAGTGGGTGTGTGTATGAAAATAATTTTTAAATTCAAACCTCTTAAATATTCCTAATTTATTTTCCTCTTTAATACTTAGTTAAGATTCTCAATATATATGGAATAGAAATCTTGATTAGGTAGCTGATGGAATAAATAGTGATACTACTTGACTAAACTGATCAGTACTATGAGTCAAGAATGAAAGTTATGTTACCTGAATATAATATTTCTTATAATCAAGCAGATCATGTAGTTGAATGGAACAATTATGATGCCAAGGGGAAAGAAAAACACACTTACATAGGGTAATTGAAGAAAGATTAATGAAGTTTTTCTTCACAGTAATATGGGTAGGTTTAAAGGAAAATAAAAAATGGAGATTCATCCAATTTTAGTATTGGAGGAGTAAATGGACTGAAAAACATTCCTGAAATCTAGAAATATTGGGCCTTGGATTTTTGGTAGAAAAGCATAGAAATTGCAGATCTGTCACCATCAGTTTAGAAATCTGAAAAAAAAAACTCCAGAATATAATCTCACTCATTGTTTAACCTTGGTTTCCTGCATGCTTCCAATAGCTGAACCAAACTGGAAGACAGAAAAGTTTCCCTTTTTTTCAACAGAGTAGAAGACATGGAAGCACTAATCTGGAAGGACACATGGACAATATTCAGTGGCCAAAGGATGAGAATAATAATAAATACTATGAGTGAGACTTTGTAGTAGAGATATATAAAGAGAAGGGACTACACACAAAGGGGGGAATATCTATTTTTACAGAATTTCTGGACAAACTATAGATGAGGTGATATATCCATAGACTCATGTTGAATAATACTGAGGATAGGTTCTGGGCAAGACAGATGGGAGAAAACCTAATTAGGAAATTATTACTATTGTTTAAAGAATACATGGAGAGATTTCAAACAGAATAAATGTTAGTAGAATCGTGAAGATTCTAAAATTTATGAGGTGATTATGATATGGTTATGTAATAAAGGTGATCAGATATGAAGGCTGATGCAAAGGGAAAGTTATGGAAGAAAATTCAAGGTATTTAAATAGGATTATATGTCCAGGTATTGAGAATCCAATTATACCAGAAAAGTATTAAAAATAAGTATTTTATCTAAGAAAATATGAATTTAGCTGTGAATATGCATTATTCGGAGCACTTGTAGCAGTCTGGTTAATTGAAATAAAAAGTGAATGAAATTGCTCAAAAATTCTCTAATGAGTAGGATAAGGAAGTGTGAGGTGCAGGATGAAAGGGGTGTCTGTTAAGTAGGGTAGTTGCATTCAACAGAAGAAACAAAGGATGAATAGAAAACAATGAATAAGATAATGCCCTGCTGGTGACAACCCAGATGAGGATTCTGAGGCGTTGTAAGCCATAATGTAGGAAAGATGTGGTGATGGTGGAGCAGTGTTAGGGACATGAAGAGAAGCAACACATAGAGCACTAATTAAAAAAAAAAACAGACATTAAAAAAAAGAAATCAGTGTTTGGTCTAGGATATTTGTACCTGGGAAAGAAGAAAATGCAACTATTTCAATTGTGAAAAATAGACCTGTGTTTATCACACTATTTAGTCAATCCACCACTTTGTAGCCAATTATACATGATGTTTATCAATTTAAATAGAATTTTACATGGACACTGAAAGTTTTTACTTTTCTTTTTTGAAAAGAAAGTATTATGTGTTACCTAACTTCTAAGAGCAATCACTTTTGTTATATAAGTATTTATAAATTTGAAGATTTTTTGTAACATTTTATTTTTGATAAAATTGAGTCACCTACCCATTATGGGGTGATTGATGTGTGTAATATATTATGATACAGTACTTTTAGCTTGTTTCTATATAAAGCTCTATTAAATGTCATGAAACAGATTAGAAATAAGGACTTAAAAAGATTTAAAGTAAAATAATGGAAAGTTAACAAATGCAAATGTTAGAAAAAAGCAGTGTAATTATTAATTTCCTATTATTATTATTATTATTAGGTCTATTTTATAGCAAAATATAATTCCTAGAGATAAATAAATGTATTTTCTAATATTAATGGGGGTCAATAAACCATAATATACAATTCTACATTTGTATGCAACCAAAAATAAGGCTTAAAATTAAAAAAAAACATAGCTGAAAATAAAGACATAAATTGAAATTCAGGGAGCCCTTAGTATGTATTTGTGACAAGTTAACGAAACAAACAAAAATTAATGTGTATAATAAAGAAGAATAATCCAGTTAACAAAATTTACCTATTGGATATATCAAGAGCTATATATTCCATAATTATCACAACAAATAATAAACTATGTTGCTTTCAATTACACAAGAAGCATTTCTAAGGATGAGCTATAAATCAATTCAAAGCATTCAAAGAATAGATCTGATAACAATAGGAATAATTTAGGTGTCAATAAAGAATAACTAATAAACTGAAATATTTGGAAATTAAATGTTGTATTTTTTTCAGTTTTCTTGGAGTGCAACTGACAAAACTTTTATATATTTAAGGTCAAAAATTTGATTTTTTATGCACATGCATATGAAGTGACCATCGAGTGAAGTTAATTAACAAATTTATCACTTTGCATAGTATCATATCTTTAGTGTGTGTGTGTGCATGTGTGTGTATTTGTGTGTGCGTGTGAGGTGTGAGATTTAGTGAAAAGGCACAAGACGTATCCTCTTAAGAAATTACAAGCACTTAGTACAACATTGTTAACAGCAGTCACTTTGCTGTACCTTAGATCCCCAGAACTTATTTCTCTTGAATGACTAGAACTTTGTGCCCTTTGACCAGCACCTCTTCATTTCCCACTCTGTCCCTATCCCATGGGATCTAATGGTGGTAGATATTGCTTCCTCTAGAGACACTGATTTGGCAGCCCAGCAGTTTGTAGAGGATGTCACCTCCCTCCTTGGAATGGATGGTTACAATTGTGAAGGACTTTTCAATCAACAACATTTGAGTTCCTGCCAAGGTAGTAGCCTCTGAAGTGGGACAGAGACTATATGGCTACAACTGAGCCTGATCCCTATCTGAATGGTAGGAACATTTGAGACACTAGAAGGGGTTATGGAGGGAACCACTAAACTGCACATCTGCTTTTCCCACAAGGATATATGGCAAGAGAGTTCTGGAAGAATACACCTTCATAGCCTTTTTCAAACTGTGGTCCCTATGGGTAAATTGGCATAATGTTGAATCTGCCATCCTAGACCTTGTCAAAGAGCACAGCAACTGTCTTACCCTGGTGGTGGCAAACTGCACCAACATTCCTAAAACCACAGTGTACACCAACAGAATCCGAGTCCTTCCTGGCTTACTGAGTGAACCCTAGCACCAGTCACATGGGAGGGTTCAGAAGGTGCTCTCTTTTATCTATCTTTGACTTTGTGACAAAAATGCTATGACCACAACCAACAAAACCTTGGTGAGTTGCTGTTTGGTGCCCCATGCTTCATTGATGGAAGAGATGTTCCCTAGCACTGGGCATGAAAACAGGACTGGACTATGTAAGTGCTTAATGAACAATATTGCATAGGGGAAACTAAGTTCATTTAGCTAACATAAGACTTGGTCAGTGTCCCCATGCTGTGAACTTTTGGTAATTGAACAATGAAATGGGAAAAGAGGTGCTGTATATACATGTGGCTTGCATCTTTCTCCTTATGCATCTTTCTCCTTATGAAGCCTGGGGGTGAACCAATTCTTGGATGGGCAATGTCATGCCTACAAAGCTTTATATGGTGAGATCCTGCCTGTTGAGTGTACGTATCCACTGCAGATGAGATGTACCACCTGGCCAGCAGCTAAAGCAATACACCAGGTTTATTATAGACCTACCAGGAGATGCGAGTGACTCTGGGTTTATGTCAGTTACAAGGTCTGTTTTGTCACACATAGACGTCAGCGGTTGTGAGAAAATGATAAGAAACCTGTCCCTGATGATATCATATATTGCCCCCTCTAGTCACTGCCTTGGTAGCCCATCAGAATCCACAGCTTTCTTAAAAGTTTGTTTTGGCAATAGAATTATTCCATATTTTTAGGCCAATTTAGATCAGTATTGGAATTCCCAATACTTCTTGCTGTATCTGGATAAATAAATATCTCAGGTAGTATAGGCAAGCAGAGGAAATCTAGAAAAAAGTCTAATGGTAGCAAGCAGCAGGCACATCTGAAGATCCTTCTTTGATCTCTTTAGCAAATTCTTACCTGGATTGCCGGGTTCCTGAGCTACATCTCTGTTCCAGGCAGGCCTGATCATCTTGCTTTACCATGGCCTTCCTGAGCCTAGTGAAAGTATTCTGACTGCAGCTCAACAATGTTGCCCTCAGATTATGAAGAGACAATGCCCCACCTCCAGATCCAGGAAGGTGAATGGGCATTTGAAAAGAACTAGCTTTGCTAAAGGTCATATCTTGACCCCTCCTAACAATAGCACAAAGATAAATTCCATGTTTATACCAAAACCACTAAGGAATCTATGAAATTTTCTTAGAGCAAACATCTAAGTTTTAAAAGTCAAAAGATGCCTTATCACTATTAGAAAAATTGGTTGTAGCTTCTAACAATTAGAAAAAGTTAAAAAGATCCATTTAAAATGAGGACTAAAGAAAAAAAAGTCATGAATAAATGTAAAATAAGATTTGCATATTTGCTACCTTAAAAACTAAAAAATAATGCTGATAAAAAATTTAAAAATAATTAAAGAATAAATCATAAGAGAAGGGCCATAGTAAGTTCTTGGATTCTAAGAAATAATATTATTAAGTCATCTATTCTTTTTAGGTTGATCTATGTATTGTATGTATTCAAAATAATATTGTAACAAAAATTAAAAACTGGCAGTATCAAATAAACTTACAGAACTTGGGAACAAAAATGGGTTAAGAATATACCATACTTCTCTCATGAATTGATTTATATATTGGGACAAGGTAATTAAGTGAGAGAAATAAGCATCTCAACAAATAATGCTGAAGTAATTGTTTATGCATAAGGAAAGTAATGTATATTCTTCTATCATACCAGACATAAAATTAATCTGATTTAGGTAAATGCCTACTTCATACAATGTAAAAATTAATTTGAATTGGACCATAAATTTAAAAATAAAATTTAAACATGAAGTTTTTATAACAATGTTTGAAAAATATCTTTACAGACTTGAGTAGGCAATTTTCTTATGACACGAATAGCCCTAAATATAAAATTTAATGAAAAATTAAATTCAGTTATTTCAGATCCAAAATTTATCATTCATCAAAAGATACCATTAAAGAAATGGAAAGTTCAGTCCTAGCCTAGTAGAAATAACTTGAAATACCTGTAACAAATATATGATGCATTGACAATGATAAAGATAACTAACAAAAGGAAAAACAACTTAGTTAAAATGGCACAGAAGATCTGAATAGATATTTTTCAGAAGGTGTTATGGTTTAGATCTGCAATGGAGTAAAAAACTCAGGGGTGTTGGAAGCCTCCCCAATATAGCAATTTTTTGGAGGTCAGATTTTTTAGAGGATGTTTCGATATGGGATTGTCACCTCATCAGTAGATTAATAATTCATTTTTATGGGATAATCTGGGTGGCAATTTTAGGCAGATGGAGCATGGCTGGAAAAAGTACATCATTGGCACATGACCTTGGAGTATGTCTGTCCCTGGACCCTTACATCTATCTGCCTCCCAGCTGCCATGAGTTGAGTAATTTCCCCCATCATGGCCTTCCAACCTGATGTTCAGCCTTACCTCAGACCCAGAGACTGTAATTGGCCCACCATGAACTAAGACTTTGAAACAATGAGACAAAATAAACTTTTCTTCTTCTAAGTTTTCTTGTCAGGTAATTTGATTACAGCAATGAAAAACCTGACTAGCAAAAAAAGGAAATAAACATTACCATAAAGCACACAGAAAGATTTTCAAAAAGCTAAGCTATCAAAGAAGTGTGAAGTTCTATCACAAGGAAATATACTTCATATCCACCAGAATGCCTGAAACCAATTGCTTAATCAGCTCTTTTGCCGCTGTGACCAGAAGACCTAAGAAGAACAATTTTAGAGGTGGGAAAGTTTATTTGACATTCACAGTTTCAGAGGTCTCAGGCTGCAGATGTCCAACTCCATTGCTCTGGGCCCTAGATGACGCAGAACATCAAGGAAGAAGACCATAGAGACAGAAAGCAGTGCAGGACATGGCAATCAGGAACCAGAGCAAGAACTCCACTCACTCGGGAAAAATGTAAACCCCAAAGTCATGCTTACAGTGACCTATCGCCTTGTCTGCCTATGGCTACCTCCAAGTTAATCTGTATCAGTGGATTAATCTTTCGATCAGGCCACAAATCATAATCCAATCATTTATATCTGAATATTCTTGCATTGTCTCAGACTAATGAGACAAAGTAAGATGGGGGACATCTTGCTAATGGGGGACATCTCTTATCTAATCTATCACATCAATTATAACAGTAAATATTAATGACTACAACTTTCATATGTTGCTGGTGAGAGAGTAAAAACTACAAATACTTTGTACATGGACTGAAGTTTCTGATAAAATGAATCAAGCACTGATCATATAATGTATCTATTTCATAATTAGATGTTGTGAAAGACATGGTCAAATTCATTCTATTATTTTTTTAAAGAGGGAGGGACACAGAGAGAGAGAGAGAGAGAGAGAGAAAGAAAGAAAGGAAGAGAGAATCAACTTATACTTTTAGTTTCTCATATACTCCTCACTGCTCAGACACCTCTTTGTGTACGTGATGCTGGGGTTAAAACCCATTACTCACGCTTGCCAGGCAATTGCTGCAACCACACAGCCACTGCTCTGGCCCTATTATCCTTTTTCCAATAATAAGTGGTTGTTCAATGCTACTGTGTTTTAGGCAACTAAGTTTTGGACTTTTTTTTTCCATCTAAGGATTAAAAAAAAAATAACTTTCTCGTGTATGGCCCACATTCTCCCTGATTCCTTTCTCAGACTTTCCCTATTTCTTAAGTAAAGAAATGGCTGAGAAATTCACAAATGCATTCTAAACCCAGATTTTCTGGTGGTTCTAAAAGAGTGTGATGAATCACATTTGCTTTAGGCTATGTGCATTAGTCATTTTTGTGGCGATTGTCTGAAGATGAATTTAGTATGATCATTTGAAAAACCTGCAGCATAAAAATACAATGGTAGAAAAGAAATACTTGGCAGCACCATTCTTAAGTTCATCCACCACTAGATAAGAGAACAGTGTCAGAGAGTGGCATTGCATGTGGCATTTATTCATTCAAACTTTTACCATTTTCAGAGACAGTGTGGCAGGTATGTGTATGATTATAATGTTTTGAAGTTTTGGCTTTAATTTAAGGTGATAAGTGTTTTAAATGTATCCTTTACTGACATCCCCATGATCACTACAGAACATTTTCTTTTCTCTTAAAATTTTGTTGGGCATTTATCTGGTTTTCCAAATGCGCATGAGCCCTAATATTGATGGAACACTATAAATAGACAAACTGCATGAAATATTAGCTTAAAAATTAGATTTGTATTTGTCTTTAAAAAATGCCATGGTATGCCTTCCATGGATATTTGGTACTCAAAATAAATTTGTGTGGATTAAAAATGTATGAGGAGCATGCTTTGACTCATTTATTCTTTCAATGAGTATATTTTTCTGCCAATAATGTAGAGCTGGTCCATAAGAATAATTTTCAGTTCTCGGGAACCTGGCTATTTGGAGATTTTGTTCAAAATTTGTCAATTGCCTTTCAGACTAATTATTTTGATGGTTGAACATGTTTATGTAAAAAGAAGACTATTTTGTGTTTTCTTTGAAATGTATTTTTACATAACTTATTAAGAAAAAATGGATTTGGTCCTGTTTGTCACATCTCACATAAGCTACAGTGATATTGTCCTGCATTTCTCTGTCATAGAAAGGTAAGATCTATAATACTACAATTACTTGCAAGAATACCATAGTAAAAATATATTTACTAAAAATCAACAAGTAAAACATATCAAATCAGCATGTAGTCATTATTTCTGACGCTCGCTCCTAGGACTGAATAATGATGATTGTCCTTTACATAAGTCTTCCTAGGATAAATCTGTGTATTTCTTATATTAAAGAAAAAGCTATAAAATTAGAAGTTGGGCTGCTGAACTACAATAATATAACCAGAATTCATACAATGTCACCTACCAAAGTTTATGCTTAAGCATATTTGAAAGCAGATTTTATTTCATAATTTAAGTTTGAGAAATAGGATGTGTGGTGATAAATATGTTCATATTTTCTTTTTCTAATTGCCCAGGTAAAACATAAACATAGGGCTGGAGCTGTGGCTCAGCAGTTACAGTGCTTGCCTGGCATGTGCAAGGGTGTGAGTTTGAACTTCAGCACTACATACACAACGAAGTGTTGGAGTAATGAAGGCCACATAAAAAACTAAATAAGATTGATTCTCTTTCTCTTTCTCTCTCTCTCACTGTCCCTCTCTCTTTTTAAAAGAAAACAAATGAAAAAAACAAAAATACATATTGTCATGACTAAACTTAAGATGATTAAGAACCTAAATGATAAAATACTAACATCATAATTTACTCTCCCTGTCAATATTGCTGTTATCTCTCTGATATCTTCCTCTGATTCTTTTTCTATTCATATTCAAATGTACATGTGCGTTTGAATTAATGATATCTATTCCTATTTTAGTTAGATGTTTCATTGCTTTGAGTAAAAGACCTGAACAAACCAAATTTAGGAGTAAAACTTTATTTGGGGCCTCAAGAGTTCAAAGGTCTTAGTCCATGGACAGCCAGCAGCATTCCTCAGAGCTCCAGGTAAGGTAGAATATCATGGTGGAAAAGTGTGGTGGAGGGAAGTAGGTCAAAGCATGGCTCCGGGAAGCAAACAGACAAGTTCCATGCCAGACACAAAATATATAACCCAAAGGCACGTCCCCAAGGGCCACCTCCTCCAGCCATACCCTACCAGCCTACCAGCCTATAGTTACCAATTAATCCCTATCAACAGATTAACTTTGATTGAGCCAAGACTCTCATAATCCAATCAAAGCTCATGTCTCACATGAGCTTTTTGGGGACACCTTTTATCCAAACCATAACAATCTATCAAAGCAATTAAAATTAATTAAAAAGTGAATATTGTTCTTTTTCTAACAGGATGCTTATATTTTATAAACTTACTCTTATATGTCCTTAATACAAATATTAGTATCAATATATTTGTATACTCATAATGGTATTTTTATTCATATATATGTTGATTACTTAACTTTTAAACTTCTATATAATGTCTCAATTCTTGTACATACATATGTGTACACTCAATTACAGTTTTAAATGTAAGATAATGGTGTGAGGTATAGTTTAAATTTAATGCTACTGAAAAAATAATGCTACCCAAAACTAGGTGTTCATTCAGTTTTTTATCTTTGTGCTCGCTTAGGTTTTGCCTTGCTTTGTTGTTAAAAGTTATTCTAGTGGCTCAGTGGTTGGAGCACTGCACTATGTAGCCTGCACTATGATCTGGGTTCAAACTCCAGGACCATATGCACAAATAAGTGTCAGAGAAACAAAGGCCAGATGAAAACATAATGAAAGTTGATTTCTTTTCTATCTCTTTATTTCTCTCACTTCTCTCTCAAAAAAATTATTCTTGATAGAGATTTCCAAATTCTGTTATCCAAAAAATAATTCAGTATAAAAGAATCCATAGTAATTTGATGAGAAAATTGTTTTCAAATTATGTAACAAATAGAAACTGTGTGTTTGTACATAGGACATGGGGCAATTCTAGTGTTTTGTAATCTTCAAATTGGTTCCTGAGAAAACAGTACTGAATGATTAAACCATTCAGATATTCTTTATTCACTAATAGTATAAGTAGAATTTTCACTACAACATAGTATATTTAAGTTTTTTTATTCACTCAACATAGTCTTACATTAGGAGGGAATTGTTCCCACACATTCATGAATACATGCATAATGACAGAGCAAGCTAAGGTTGATACTGGTTCATGATCTCCCCACTTTGTGTTCCCCCTGATACCATGTTTATCCTATTTTGCCCCTATGTTAGTTGGGCTTCTCATGGA
>PVKS010013120.1:0-51783 GCA_004027875.1 Aplodontia rufa | reverse complement strand
GCCGTAACCACTGAGCAACCAATCCAGCCCCCAGGTATTTTCTTTATAGAGATGGAAAGCTGACAAATACATTTGCTATGAATGGGCTGCTAGGATTCCAGCCCTCCCATGTTGAATCTCTAGCTGAATTCAGAGCCAAACCAATAGGCCAGGGGAAAAGACTCAGGGGTGATAAAGGGAAGGAAAGGGAGTTGATTTATGAGTCATTCTTACTGGGCACAGTGCTATGTTACTTTACAGGCATTATTTTATTTAATTCTCACTATAGTTGTGTACAGCGTATGAGTCAGCTAAGACTGCATAACAAATAGCAAAGAATGGGTGACTTAAACATTAGATGTTTACCTCCACACAGTTCTGGAGCCTGAAAGATCAACATCAACATGTGGACAGGGTTGGTTTCCCCTGATGCCTCTGTCCATGGCTTGCAAATGGCCATCTTATCCTGTGTCATCGTGTGGTCGTCCCTCTGTGAATGTCTGTGTCCTAATCTCCTTTTCTTCCAAGGACGGCAGTCCTATTGTCATCTTGGATTAGGGCTCATCCTAAAGACCTCATCTATTACCTCTTTAGAAACCTGTGTCTCCAAATACCGTCACATTTCTTGGTGGCTGAGGTTTAGGAAATTGGGAGGTAGGTACACAGTTTCGCCCATAAAAAACTGATAGAACCTTCCCATTTGACAGGTGTGGAAGCTGACCCCAGGGTCAGTAAAGAGCAGTGCTCCATTTAAATGCCAAATTCATGCAGTCTTCTCTAGGGTGTGGTGGCTGTTCATGTCCTCAGCTTTTGTATGAAAATCATATTTCGTTATCTGCACAGCTGCACCCCCAACTCCATCTGTTTTCATGAGGTCAGTAGAGAGCATTCTGGAAGGACAGAAGTGCTGATGGTGTTGAAGCACAGCACTGGTTTGAAGATGGAAGGACAGAATTTGCCATATGGAGAAATGAACCTGTCCCAGGAGGAAGAACTGGACTCTCAGAAGGACCACTGGAACGAAAGGGATGGCAAGTGATCCTTGGTTGGTGACCAAAGATCCATCCTGGTTGTCTCTGAGCCCCCCAGGTTCTCTGCAGTGAGTACAGTGGCTGAAGTTCTTGCACTTCTGGACAGAACCCCCCCCCCAACCTCAGCCAGCGCCAGTGCTGTTGCCACACGGTTATCTTAACAGCAGGGCATCAGTTACATATGAAAACACGGGGTCCGTGCTCCTCTGGGCAAGGAGTCACAGTCATGTATACCTTGTCACCAGTGGGTTCAGACATTATCTTTTTTTATTTTTTCTTAGAGCACTATAATTGTATATGGTAGTTGATTTCATTGACTAGTTATTTGTGTCCTTGATAAATGCCATTCTCACTGCAGTGAGATGGAAATCTTAGTGTACTTTCATTTGCATTTCTGATTGCTGGAGATTCTGAACAATTTTTCCCATATATTTGTTGGCCATTTGTGTTTCTTCTTTTGAGAAATGACACACATTATCTTGAATGATCTACAATGTCTTGGTTATCAGCCTCTTGAAGCGTGGGCCACTTGTGCTGTTCATGGTCCTAGCAAAGATGAAGGCTACCTTGGGGAGGTGGGGACACGGGCTCAGTGCAGGAGCGTGAGATTGTAGCTTGTGCTTTCCTGTGAACTGCCCTAACTGTGGAGCTTCTGCAGAGTCTCTGACTTTTTAGGAGACTGCATTTTTCATCCTTGATGGGAGTTTCCCAGCTTGCAACATCCCCAGCTGCCTGTAGCATCCTGGAAGAAGGGAGAAGTCATAAAACATGAAGTCTGCGTATTCAAGTGGGGTTTGAGGACCAAAAGCAGTGAGATTTTTCCTGTCTGAAAAATGCCTAAAACTCTGCATCTTTTGACTTTAAGAGTCAGCTATTTTTTTCTAGCACTGCTGAACAGAGGCAAGGCTTCCTCTGTCAAGAGGTTTCAAAGTCTAGACAGCTAGTGTTCTTTCAATGAAAAGAAAACTCAAATATGATGACCAGTAAGGGAACCACAGGATCAAAATGAAGCATTTGAGTCTTAAAAAACAAGCAAAACAAAACAAACAGCAACAAAAAAACCCCTGCCCTTTCCTGCTACAGCTTTATAACTCAAGTCTTTCTCCCATCCCCCTTTTTGATGGGAGCAGTGGGGTCTCTGGGTCTCTCTCTAAGGTGATCCGAGGAAGAATGAAGCCCTCCCCAGTCTGGGCACATTCCTTGTTCACTGGGCCTGTGGTTTTATTGTCTGTTGAAGTTCATAAAGAAATCCAAACAATGTAGTCATTCTGGAGAGGACTCTTACACAGGGAGGCCAAGGTCTAGACTCTGCTCTGCCAGACTCCTGATCACGTGATAAGCAGTCATGATAGACCTCCTTGTTCTCTATGCTCCTGACCTAGACATAGCAGGGCCTCACCCAACTCCAGCTACACCAAGAAAAGGTGTTACTTCAGCCTCGAGGGCAATGAACTGTAAAAAAGATGTACATTGGACTACAGTAAACGTTCAAACCACATACCTGCACACACACGTCAAATGTACACCACACACAAACATGCGTCATCACACGTATCCATATGCATGCACACAGCATATACTCACCACAAGATAAGCCGCGTGCATATGTACACATACACATACCACAACATGCACATACACACATACATGCCGTGAATGCACATGTCACACAGATACACCGGTACATGCCACACACATGCATAGACACACGTACACATACATCACACATGTACACACATGCATGTGTGCGTGCACTTCACACACACATACAACATAACAATCCAAAGTGCAATAGTTTGTGATACTTCCTATTCTATTTTGCCTCCCTCCCAGCGTTTATTTAAATGCTGGTCATAACTCACTAAGCTAATTGCATGAACTGCTAAGGGGCACAGCTCACAGTTTGAAGAACATGACGCTAGGCCCTGCCAGGATCATTAGGCAAAATAGAGCCTGAGTCATTCCCTAAAATCATGAGTTTCCTGGTCGCCACACATGGATGTGTCGCTCTGCCCCTAGAAGGGGCTTCACCTCTTCTCAGTGGCCTGTGAGTTTGTGCTCCCTGGGCTCCCTCTCAGGCATCCTCTGCCTCAGCTGCACTTCCTCTGACGGCTTCCTTGCTTCCTTTAATCACCGCCTCTCACTCGGGACACTTCACACACAGCTCCGACACACGTGGAAAATGGCTGCATGTCACCCTGACCTCTCTGAAAACTTGGATTGCTAAAATCTATATTTGGACTGAGAATTCTGCCTCTGCCACGGGGAAGCTTCATAATCATGTTCAGTTGCCCCTCCATACAGCCAGTTCTGCGTCTGTGGATTCAATTGACCAGGATGGAAAAATATCAGGCAAAAAAAATGCATCAGTAATGAATGTATATGGATTTTTTTTCTGGTCATTTTTTCCCATAAAAAGTACAGTATAACAATTAGTGGCATGGCATGAACACTGTGTTAGGTGTTACTAGTAATCTAGAGATGACTTAGAGTATTCAGGAAGCTGTGTGGGTGATATGCAAATATCATGCTGTTTTATGCAAGGAACTTGAGCTTTGTGTGGAGGATTCTGCAACCCCTCCCCTGTGACTATCATGGGATGAGTATATATCTTTTTCCCCACATCATTGTAGAACATATTCAAACAACATATAAAAATTAAAAATAACATATAGAGCAGTGCTTTGCTCTTGAATAGCTGGCAAAAGTGGTGAAGGAACCTCGAAAACAATGCTCCCAGCATTCAGAAGCTCCTTTTCCGATAAGAGCTCAAAGTGCCCTGCCTTAAGTGACAAATAGCTTTGAAATTTTCTATCTAAAAATTTATTGCTTTCTTCTCCGTAAAGCATTTGTTGGTGACAGTAAAATATTTTTCGAATTCATTTTGCTGACTCTTAAATAGACAAAACACCTGGTTAGATGTGCACAGCCAAAATAACACCTTGAACAACAAGGGTATTTTATTGTTTCGCACACAAGAAATCCTGTAGTAAAGGTGCAAGTTGACTCCTTTAGAAGTTCAAAGTCATCATCCCAGGCCTGGGATATTTTCAACTTTCTAGTCAACCACTGAATGGGCCAGTTTTGCTCTCCAAATATACCCTCAGGGTTGCAAGATGACAGCTGCAGTTTCAGGCATCATTAAGAGCACCCTACAAGTGCCCATCACTGATTTGACATTTCTTGGCACTTGGCTCTTAGGAGCTCAGAAAAATTTACAGAAGTCACTTACCAGCCCCTCCCCTCTAGTTTCATCGTACAGAATGGAGCCATAGGCCCAAAGGGAATGAATGGCCTAGAGGGACTGGCTTCTTCCATCCAGGAACCTCTGACTCCTGCCCACCTATCACTAATGATTGGCTTATTTATTTGAATAGGACTCAACTCCCAACCACAATTGGCTTATTCTACCAGGACCCCTTCTTCTCCCACTACTATGATTGGCTTATTCAGGATCCACCCACCACTACCATAATTGGTTTATTCTGTTCAAGACCCACTCACCACTGCCATGATTCGTTTATTCTATTCAGGACCCACCCACCACTACCACGATTGGCTCATATAAACAGGACTGGCTCAACATTATAAATGGCTTTATTTTGATTTGGGCTGCACCGAATCTGCAGAAATTTTCTCCCCCAGCCTTCTCTGCAGGAGGAAGCTGGATACCTGAACTAGGCGGAGTTCTGTTACAAAGGAGAAAGTTTGCAGGGATTTTGAAGAGGAAACAAAAGACTTTAGCTTCAAAGCCTCAAATTGCTAGATGCTTTGAAGCTTAACTTAAGCCTTTTCCTCAATTCCTTCAATTATAAAAGGAGGGTGATACGACCCCCAGGAAGTACCTTCTAGGTTGTGGTTTGGGAATCAGTCAACATGTAGAATGCATAAACACAGAACATCAGGTTTTGGTTAAGATTCTTCTCACAGGAATCCAATCAGATGTTCTTGTCTATATGGAAGAGCTTCAGCTTCAGATTCATCGGGGATAATTGCTAAAATGCAGATTTGGCATCTTGTTCCCAGAGAGTCTGACAAAATAGGTCTTACTTTAACTGATTAACTCTTGAAGGATCACACAGTTAATACGGCCAACTTGTGGAGCAGGTAACCTCCATATGGGAGGCAGGAGTGAGCTATTAGTTTCTAGTCAACTGCCAAGAAAAATGTAGTAAAGAACGAACTTGTTTTCATAGCAGAACAAGTGTCAGAATAAACATGTATCTTGCAGGGCACTTTATGTATCCAATATTTGAGGAAACGATTGGAGTTGGTGATTGGTGACATTGAAGAAATTGTGTTGGTATTTTACAACATCCATGTGGAGAGGCTGCGTTTTGCTGGCGGGACTCCAGTTCCAATTCTGTCTCTTCTGGCTCTGATTTTTAAAAACAGACAGAAAATAAATACATTGAATTTCCTTGTAGGAAACTTTGATTTAAAAACCCTAGGAATTGGAGCATGCCCTCCCTGTTAGACCAATATCTTCACGCCCTTTGAGAAGTTTCTGAAGTTAAGTCGCTGGATTTGATTTTCAAAGTCAAGCACCTGTGGATGAATTTTAAATGCGCAACAGTATACAGTTATCCCGGGTATCCTCAGGTTCTGTGTTCTCAGATTCAATTAACTGTGGATGCAAGATGATTTTAAAATTGCCTCTGTACTGGATATATACAGATTTCTCTTTTTTCATCATTTTCTAAATATCATAGTAAAACAACTATTTACATAACATTTATGTTATATTAGATACTGTAAGTAATCTAGAGAGGACTTAAAGTATACAAGAGGATGTGGGTAGGTTCTCTGCAAATACTAAATCATTTTACATAAAAGGTTTGGTATCTGCAAGGGTCCTGGAACCCATTGCCATGGATACTGAAGGACCATAGTACTTTCTTTGCTCTATCACAGATAAGGATCCCCTTTCCCTGTTGACTGATCCCCCCAACCCTTACCCTTCCTACCACCACATCTCATGAAGACTTAATAGAAAATGGCTCTCAAAATCCCATGGGAAGTTTATGAAATCACAAAAGCTCTTGGCTTCACTGGGAAGACGAAGGACACCCAGAGTTGAATGGGAATCTGTACTCTTTGTATCATTAACATTCATTATTTTGAGGGGCTGGAGTGGTGGCTCGGTGGATACAGCGCTTGCCTGGCATGTGCGAGGACATGAGTTCAAACCCCAGCACCATTTACACAACTAAGTGTCGGAGCAAAAAAAACCACATGGAAAACTAGATAAAATTGATTCTATCTCTCTCACTGTCCCTCTCTTTAAAAAAATTAATTCATTATTTTTTCTTCCTGCACTGAAACTCTGTCTCCATTAAATATTCATTTCCTGTTCTCCCTCCCCTGGCCTCTAGAAACCACCATTCTACTTTCTGTCTTTATGAATATGACCACTCCAGGGAGCTCATGTAAACAGAATCATACAGTATCTGTCCTTTTGTCACTGGCTTATTTCACCCAGCATAATGTCTTCAAGTCTCATCCATGGTGAAACTTATGTCAGAATTTCCTTCTTTTTTAAGACTGAATACTATTCCATTGTGTGTATGTACATTTTCTTTAACCATTCACCCATTGATGGATGTTCAGGTCACCTTCACCTCTTGGCTCTTCACCTCTTGAGTAGAAGTCTGTTTTGGAACAAGCATCCTAGGGATTCTAGTGCATACTGTTCAGGGAAAAGTCCTGATGTATCAGGAAAAAAATTTTTAAAGTCTTCAATGTTTGGAAAGCCATTTAATGTGCAATGGAATAATTCTTACTAGTTTAAAACATTATCTTCACCCCTGCCTCTTTCATCCCCATCCGGGCAGTGCTAATGTTCTTCTACACCCACTGGTCACGACTTCAGTTGCTATAGGAGTGGAGCAAGGGGTCACGGGAGTCTTTATTCAGTGTGTGAATTTCAAGAGAGTGTTTTCAAAGCTATAACTAGAAATAATAGCTTTTGGCAGGAAAAAGCGTTGTCTTGAGTTACAAGAGACTGGGTTGCTTCTTTTTTAAATGCTCACATTTGGAAGAACCATTGGTATTATAATAAACTAAGTGACTTGGGAAAATTAAATGTGGAAGCAAGTGCTGCTGATGGGGACAGATGGACGTGAGTGGTGGGAAGAAGAGGTGGGCTATTGGGCCTGTGGGCCTACTGTGTTAACTCAGCAAGCTTTCACTTTGGAGAAGCAATTCACCAACAACCCTGCCTGGCTTAAGTCAACAGGACATGTAACAGTCCTCAGCAAACTACCTGTTATCTGCAAGAGAATGGCAGGCCCTGAAATGCTGATAAGAACACAAGTGACCCTGGAGGGGGACTTCTGTGATCCTTCTGCAGTCCAGATCCCAGAACTCAGGGAGATGAGATAATTCCCCCTAACCATAAAATCTATAGAAGCAGGTTCTAACTAGAACTGGTCAGCATGAGCCAAAGTGACCGAAAGTTGCCATGGCAGTGAGGGCTTGAAAGTCTGTTATCATTCTACTGTCAGTCAGAAGTCAAGAGGTGGATCTGGGCAGAACTTTTTTCGGAAATTTCTCTAGGACCCCCCACCAATAAACCTGGAGGACAGGAGAGGCACACTGTCCCTCCCCTCTCTGAGATGACCTACTCTCTTTCTCTTGAGAGCATCCCCCTTTCCCCTTTACAATTCCTTCTAATAAATCCATGACTATTACTCCAAGAGTCAGCGCTGAAATATTTCTGGTCTGTTTGCAAGAATCAGGATTTGAAGTGGGCCATTAGTAGTGCCTCAGTTTCCCAAAGGCCACAGCCCTGTAGTGGTTATAACATGCCCACCCCAGACTAGTCACAGAGGACTTTGGGAGGATGAGTGAGAGCCCAGGAGACTCTGGGTTGGGAGGACACTAGAGTTAATTGGCAGTGTTGTGTGTAAAAAGGGCTTTGCTCCCTGTTCTCCACCCTAACCTTAGATACAGAACTCGAGAAGCCCCAAATACAATGGAGATTCAAGAGCAGAGAAAATCATGCCCTACTACCTGAGTGTAACCTGGGGAGGCTGCTGGCTCAGCAGAGGTCACCCAGGCTAGTCTCATGGGGAGTCAATTAAAAGGATGGTGGCCTGATGGCTTAAGCCCAGAGAAATGGGGCAGACATCCAAGATGTCCTGTAGTGAATAGCTCAGGAGGACCAGAGACCTAGAGGTACCCCAAGTTCAGGGTAGGGGGAAACAGTGTCCCCCAAGAGCCAGTGACTGGCCCCAGGTGTGGAGTATGAATGCCTCAGAGAGGCCAGCAGGAAAGTCCCTGTGCCACGTGTAACAGAGCATGGGGTGGTGGGAAACTGAGGCCTATTAATGCCCCACTTTGTCTCACAAATTCAAAGAATGAGATTCGTGGACAGCAGAAGGTGAAAGTAAAGTTTAAGAATGTATTAAAGCTGAGTGAAGTAAAGTCCCCATGGCTGGGAGGGGACCCCAGAGGGCTGCCAGTGTGTGGCTATGGTCTAGGTTTATAGGGACCTGAATGTCTGAGAAGTCATCTCCCTGTCCACTCCCGAGGGAGACACTTGCTGTCTACCAGGCCTTCATGCAGCCTTTGGTCCAATTCAAGTACTTACTGATCAGGCATTTTCTTTATTTGGAGAGGCCATGTCAGGTATGTCCCTGTCTCCAGGTCACATAGGTCCCAATTTTATTTTATTTTTATTTTTAAAGAGAGAAAGGGACAATGAGACAGAGAGAGAGACAGAAAGAGAGAGAGAGAGGAGAGAGGGAATCAATTTTATTTAGTTTTCCATGTGACCTACATTGCTCTGACACTTAGTTGTATATGTGGTGCTGGGGTTCAAACTCAGGTCCTCACATATGCCAGGCAAGAGCTCTACTGATGCGGGGTTTTTGAGATGAGACTGGATTCTCTGCTCCCGCTGGCAAATGGAGTCTGGGCCACTACAGATTCCAGGAGCCAAAATAGCCTGCTTCTAGTGTTTGTAGCAATTCCCAGCTAAAACTGAGAATTCGGGCTGGTCGCAAGTGTCTGAGACCAAAATAGTGTTAGCAGCTCCCCAGCTACAAGCTGGGCAGCTCTTGGTGTGGTGGAAACTCACCCCTGGAATTTGGCACCAATCTTCTGGATTCTTGTCTCATGAATATGAAGAATAAAATCCACGGACAACCACGGAAGGAGGAGTAAAAAGGAGTAGGATTTATTTAAGGAAGGAGAGCAGAGATTCTGCAAGGTGGAGGGGCACCTGGAAGCAGGATACCATCTAAGGGAGGTTAGGCCAGGGGTTATATTGATTTGGGGTATGAACATAATTAACATTCATGCAAAGCAGACATTGAGAAATGCATCTACATCATTGGTTGAAACCTATGCAGAGCAGGCATTGAAACTTAGTACCAAAGTCATTGGTTAAAATCTATGCAGCACAGGTAGCAATTCTTTCCAAGTTCCCATCTGTGTCCACTCCCATTTCTTAGTTTTCCCCCCTCAGGGACAAAGGAGTTGCTCCCACAGTTGAGCCTCGTGGTCATTTGCATATGAAGGCCCTGAGTAGGCCCTGTCCATGCTCTCTACCTGCTACCTCTTAGATGACTACCTAGCCATTTCACTATCTCTCCCAAAACTGTCTCACTACCACTGAGCCACCTCTCTGGCCCTTGAGTTTTGACTGAGAGCAAAGTGATAGACTTTCAATAAATCACTGCCATGGCAACTCTAGGTCACCTTGGTCCATGATGAGAATGTGAAAATTGTTGTAATTAGATTCTTTTTTTTTTGTACCAGGGATTGAATCCAGCGGTGCTTAACCACTGAGCCACATCTCCAGCCCTTTATATTGTTTATTTTGAGACAGGATCTCAGTAAATTGCTTAGGGCCTCGCTAAATTGCGAAGGCTGGCTTTGAACTCACAATCTTCCTGCCTCAGCCTCCAGAGTCACTGGGATTACAGGTATGCTTCACCATGTCTGGCTCTAATTATATTCTTAATCAAATGGTCTTACAAATTTTCCCTTTAGAAGGAATTATCCTATCTCCCTGAGTTTCAGGATCTGGTCACAAAAGTCTACCCCTTCTGGGTAATTTGGGTTCCTCCTATCAAGATTATTTTGGGATCCTGTTTCCCCTGCCTTTCCCCTGCAGACAATAGGTACCTTGCTGAGGAATGCAACGCATCCTGCTTGCTGCAGACAGACAGGCTCTCCTGCAGATAAATTAATTACCTTTTGGAAAAGAAAGTTAAGGGGGGATGAGTGAGAGGGGTAAGTGAGGCAGTCAGTGTAGGCAGAATGATGGGGGTCGATAAGGAGGAAATCAGATGAGTCACTTTCTTCTAAGAGGACAAAGAGCATCCACTGTCACAACCCCCCATGCTAGCAAGGCCCTCTGCTAACAAAAGTGTTCTGGACACTGGCGTCTCTTCTGCTGATAAAGGTGCTCCTGGGCCCAGGACCAAAGACTGGATCAAACCAGAGCTTCTGTGCCCTGCTCCCAGGCATGGGGGAGGGAAGGCAATAATTAATCAAAGGGGGAAAAACTTGAGAGACTGTAAGAAAAACAAGCTGAGCTCTCTACTCCAAGACCCGCTTCTCCTGGGGAAGTTTTTTCTTTCTTTTCTTTTTTTCTAACCTTTCTTAGTTAAACTGACTCGCTTGCCTCGGTGTCCCTTGGTTTTATTCTAAGAGGACAGGAACCTAATAGCCACAAAAACTGGCATCAGGGTTAGCACAGCGGGCCCATTTTATAGAATTATTCTCTTAATCTTGTATTCCTGTCTCTCCCCTAACACCCACATGTAACTCAGTTTATTCCTCTGAGTTATGGGAATTCATGCACCTGGTCATTTTTCCATCCTGGAGGTTGTGAAGCCTCATGAGATGTGTAGGAGCTGAATGAAAGGTGAGAATTATATTTCCAACCAGTGTTCGAATTCTAGGATCTAACTTCAGTGTTTTTCTTTGTTCTTTCACTGCTGGGATTGAACCCAGATAGGCAAGTGTTCTGTCACTGAGCTAAATCCCCAGCCTCTAGCTAAGGCTTTTTGAGGATGGCTTGGTTATTAATATCATGCTACTGAGTCCCTAAAGGGCTACATCTTTATTTTCAAAGTGTCTAGGGAGCTGCTGCCCCACACTCCAAGGACCCTGCCTAATAAAGAATCACAGACTGGGGGTCTTAATAAATGGAAGTTTATTGTCTCAGTTCTGGTTGCTGGAGGTCCAAGGTCAAGGTATCAGTAGTGTTCCCCCCCCCCAGGGGGGGGCCTCTCCCCTGGACTGTCTTCTGGGGGGGTGATCAGCATGTGAATTGGGGAGTGGTGTAGGGGTGGGGAGGGGTATTTAGACCACTTCAAGTGCCACATGCAAATTGAGGCCTTGCAGGAGGAACTGGCTGTGGTGGTGGTGGGGGATGGGGATCTCCCTCAGTTTCTAAGCAGCTGGTGGGGCATCCCCAGTGGTAGAGATGCTGAATCTCAGGCCCCACCTAGATTCACCCAATTAGAATATGCAGTGTAGCAAGGCCTCTAGGTGACTCACAGGTAATTAAAAGAGAGGAGCACCTTGCATTTTAAACAACTCTCCCACGCACCAGCCTAAAGGAATTTCACAAATCTAAGCTCGCAAAGCAGGGTTGAAAGGGAGGCTCACTGAAAACCAGCCTGCAGGGAGCTGCTCTCCCAGGGCGGCCTCCCCTGTGTTCAGGGTGCAGAGGAAGTGCCTTCATTTGCCAAATTACTGCAGGTCCCCCAAATACTTGGACGGTGTAAGTGGGGTGGTCGTTACCTTGCAAAAGGCAAAAGAAGCTTAGTGATGACACAGCAGGGTTGCCAGATTTAGTCGATGAGAATATAAGCAATATCTGGGATATCGTGTTCTAAAAGCTCACTTGCTGTACCATGAAATAGGATTCAACTAGACATCCTGCGTTTGACCTGGCAGCTCCACAGCAGAAGCTTATCTCCTGCATACTCTGCCTACCTTCCCTATTTTCTGTTCCTATGGTCCCTGCGCTGCTTCTGCCTGACACTCTTGCATAACATCAGCAGAAACAGGAGCGTCCTGGGCATGGGAAACTGCAGCAGCGTCCCTCCGATTACTGGAATAGCTGTTCTTTAGATCTTGCTGGTCTGGTACAAACTCCTCCACGAGCACCAGGTAGGTAGAGAGCAACTGGCTGCCCCAGCTACCCTGTTTCTTTCCAATCTGGGGCCACTGCCTGAACCCCCTTTGAACAACCTGCAGACTCTCTCCAGCCTTTCTATGCTGCCCTCCAGAAATCTGGACCAAAGAAGGACAGGGACTCTGATCTCCAAAACTCTCCCTTCTTTTACGTTCAACAGAAGCTGTCCCACAGTGACTAAAGTGCCACCAGTTCCACCCTAGGGAAAAAGATGGTGTCTTGCAGAAGACAAAAAACCGGGGGACTTCTGAGGCTTGCAAGAAGCCCTGGAACTTGGCCAAGTTGGGGTAGGTGAATATGCAGCTACCCTCTCACAGGGAGCAGTGTCAGGGAGGGGGGCAAAATTCCACCTGGGCACATCCAGCCCAACGCCTGGGCTTGGTTGTCAGGTGTCTGATGTCACCATCCCCATCCCCAGTGCTGCCCTGTAGAGTCTCAGGAACCAGGAAAGTGCCTTGTGGGGTGAGAAAGGAGGAGAGAGGAGATACTTTCCAAGAGAGGCAAGTGGGTCATCAAACAACTCACTTTGAGTACTTCTATATGGAATGCTCTTCTCAGAGCTGCAGAATTTATGATTTTTTTTAAAAAAATGCTCCCTTCCCTTAGGGAAGGAAGACATCATACCTACGTTGCTAAATCCCACACAGAACACCTGTAATCTGACAATGTGCAGATGCAGGAGATAAAGGCAGCTCTCTGGTATGTAGTACGTGGTGGGCTGGTGGTGGGCACTTCCTTAGCTCAAGTCATCTGCTCTGACTCAAACCCAAGAAGCTACCTATTCCTGCAGTCACAAAAACTGATTTTCTTCTCCTTTAATGTGCGCCTGTCCAATATGTAATAACTATAGACCACCCTGTTCATATTACGCACAGAGCCTTCAGCACATATTGTGTTTTAGCCTGCCTGAAAAATCTGTAAAACACAAATATGTCTTTCTTTGTATAGTCATTGCTCCATATCTGCAGGGGACTGGTTCTAGGATACCCCTCAGATGCCAGACAGGTGCGAGTCCTTATTGGCATTGATTTAGCATAAAACAGACAAAACACCATAAGGGGAAAAACTGTTGTTTCTATAGATTTGCTTCTTGATTTTATTCATCACCAGATACAGTTGTCACTTGGTATTTATGGGGGAATTGGACCCAGGACCCAGCCTGGATACCAAAATCTATGGATTTTCAAGTCCCTTATATAAAAGGGCACAGAATTTGCATAAACTGGTACATCTTCCCATGTACTTTCAATGATTTCTAGATGACTTGTAATACTTAATGCAATGAAAGTATCATATAAATGGTTGTTATAGAAGATTGTTTATGGAATAATTGAATAAAAACCAGAAAAAAGTTTCCATGTTCAGTACAGTTATGGTTTGCATACAAGGTATCCCCAGAAAAGTCATGTGGAGACAATGTAGGAATGTTCAGAGGTGAAATGATTAGATCATGAGAGTTGTGGCCTGATCAGCAAATGAATGAACTCGGATGGATCAATGGGTGGTACTTTAGATAGGTAGGATGTGGCTAGAGGAACTGGGTGTATACCATTGGGGATTAGATTATCCCGGGCCACTTTGCCCCCAAGACTCTCTGCTTCCTGTCATGAACTGAGCTCCTTCCCTCTGCCATGCCCCTTTGTCATGATGTTCTGCCTCACCTGAGGTCCAGAGCTATAGAGTTAGCTGATCATGAACTAAATAAACTTCTTCTCCTCTAAGTTGTTCTTGTCAGTTCTTTCGATCATAGTGATGAGAAGCTGAGTAACACAAATATAGAGGCAGTATTCTTTTCAGTACTTTTTTGATACACAATTAGTTGAACCTGCATATACAGAGCCCAGGGATATGGAGAGTCAATTGTACATTCTGCAAATTAAAAAATAAATGACCGAAGAAGAAAGCGAGCTCTCCACTGTGTGTCTACCCTCCTTGCAGAAGTATGGATTTTGTTCTTTCACCCTGGTAGGACGTGTTGAAGACACAAGGGCCAATAGCACTTGGCCCTTGAGAACTTGTTCCGTGAGAACATCAACCAACCCTTCAGGGCTGGGAGAAGGAAATTCCGGGAAAGTGTTCTGCTGCCATTGCCTAACCAAAACCAGGTTTTGGGTGTGTCTTTGTTATTATTCACCTTCTTTTCCTCGTGAGGGAATGAGGACAGTGACATACCCATCATCCCTCAAGGTTAAGAAGGAGACTCCACGAGCTGTCAGGTGTGAACTGTGCAGTACTGGCATGGGAAACGCTCCCTGGGGCATGTTTCTCCCGAGAAGGGCGTGTTCAACAAGCCCAGATGAATAGTGGGAGACAGGGATAGCACCCATACTGTATCCTAGCTAGTAATTCACAAGCCCTGCTCCAAAATGACAGCACAAGTTTCAGGAGGACTCAGGCAAGAGTTCCAAAAGGGCAAAGACAGCATCTTATTCATATAAAATTGGCACTTAATGTTTATTGAACATGTAGCTGAATAGATGAACAAATGAATAATTAATAACAAAGGCAACTGCCTGAAGGGTTGAGTTTTGCTCACAAATTGGGTGTGCATGGAAATGAAAGGAGGTCCTCAATCACTTGATGATGATCTAAATATTTGTTTCCCACTGCAGGGTTCCAGGAAGCAGGTTAAAGAGGACAATAGGAACAAGACATTCCAGGGAATAGTATGGTCAGGTGTTAGAAAAGAGTGGAAGGAAGGGGTCAGGGAAAGAAAGAAAAAGAAAGAGAGAAAGAAAGAAAAGGAGAAAGGCTTTGTTTGATGATACTAATAATATTTTTAAAATCAGAAATGTTAAGAGAGGAATTTCCATTTTGTCTTTCAAAAGGCATTTCTTTATAGTGAATTCAGAAGGAAAATACCCTTTGGGACATCCTAATTCCAAAAGACAGTGCTAAGAAGAAACGGGTGGGTGGGGCTGTGGTTCATGCTGCATTATCATAGGGTGGTCACGCAATGTCCCACTCTGTGTCCTGACCTGTGATGCCCTTCAACTTAATAACACAAGGAGATTGCTCCATATTCTCATTTTCTTTTCTTCTCTTTTCTTTTTATTAAGGAGTTGAGTTGTTGTACAATCATAAATGTGTATAAAGTAACAATATGATATGCACTTGATATTAAACCAAAGTTATCCCCACATTGCCCACACCCCAGCCTCTAGATATTTATATATTATGCTCCGATAAGAGATATAAATGTACACATACACACACATATATGTATATGATTGTGAATTTTTCAGAATTAAATAACTGCATAAGTATTATTTGACTTCTGGGGGCGGGTAAAGATTATGGCACATTGTTGATTGTCTCCCTAGACCCCTGTCTATCTTCCCTTCCTCTCCCATCCCTCTGCCTCTCTCATCCCCCCCTCCCCTACCTACATGTTTATGGTTCCCCTAAATTATGTGTTGCTATGCCTTTGGTGGATCTAATACATGAGTTTGACTACCTTTCATCCAAGCCTCGGTTTTTCTCTAGCTTCCACAAATGAGGAAAAACATTTGACTCTTGACTCTCTGGGTTTGGCTGACTTTGCTCAGCATAATTTTCTTCATTGCTATCCATTTACCTTCAAAGGCTGCAATTTCATTGTTTCTAATAGCTGAGCAGAACTCCATTGTATATATATATATATATATACCAGAGCTTTTGGATCCATTCATCCAGTAAGAGGCATCAGGATTCCATGATTTAACTATTGCAAATTGAGCTGCTATGAACACTGATTTTGCTGTGTCATTGTAATGTGCTGATTCTAACTCCTCTGGTGGATACAACCCTAATTATTTTTGAGAAGTCTCCATACTGCTATCAAATGTGGCTGTACCAGTCCACATTTGTGTACTGGTGCCAGTCCCGATAGTGTACTGGCATTCCTATCTCCCCACAACCCCTCCAGCATCTATTATTGTTTGTATTCTTCATCTTTGACAGTCTGACTGGTGTGAGATGACGTTTTTTTTTTTTAAGAGAGAGGGACTGTGAGAGAAAGAGAGAATCGATTTTTGTTTAGTTTTATATGTGGTTTTCATTGCTCCAAGGCTTCGTTGTGTATGTGGTGCTGGGGTTTGAACTCTTGTCCTTGCACATGACAGGCAAGTGCCATAACCACTGAGTCACTGCTCCAGCCCCACAATCTTAATGTAGTTTTGATTCGTATTTCTCTGATTACTAGTGATTTAGAACATTTTATCATGTATTCATTGGCTTGCTCAGTTTCATCTGTTGAGAAATTTCTATTTAACTCCTTGGCCCATTTTTTGATTGGATTGTTTGCATTTTTGAAATCAAGTTCTTTGAGTTCTTTGTAAATTTTGGATATTAGTCCCCTGTCAGAGGAATCACAGACCATGGTTATCTCCCATTCTGTAGGTTCTTTTTTTTACAGTTTTGACCAATCCCTTGGCTGAGAAAAAGTTTTAATTTAATGGTAGCCCACTCATTAATTCTTGACTTTAATTTTTTCTCTTTGGGAGTCTTACTGAGAAAGCCTTTGCTTACTCCCATATGCTGGGGTGTTGGCCCTAATTTTTCTTCTAGCAGTTGTATGGTAGCTGGTTTAATTTCCAGTTTCTTGATCCATTTTGATTTGATTTTTGTGCAAGATGAGAGCTAAGGATCTAACTTTAATTTTCTGCAAGTGGCTTTCCACTTTGTCTAGCATCTTTGTGGAATAGGCTGTCTTTCCCCCATGTTATATTTTGATCCTCTTTGTCAAAGATCAGATATTTAAAGATTTGTGGGTTTGTCTCAGAATCTACTATTTTATTCCACTTGTCTTCAATCCTATTATGATACGAGGACCATGATGTTTTTGTTACTATAGCTCTATAGTATAGTTTTAGATTTGGTATTGCAAAACCACCCATTTTGTCTTTCCTACAGAGTAATGTTTTGGCTATTCTGGGTTTTTGTTATTCCAAACGGATTTGAGAATTGATTTTTTTATATCTGTAAATAATGATATTGGTATCTTTATGGGGATTGCATTAAATCTGTATAGCACTTTTGGTAGAATGGCCATTTTAATTATATTAATTCTGCCTAACCAAGTACATGGTACATCTTTCCATTTTTTCAAATTTTTCTCCAATTTTCTTTCTTCAATACTCAAAAATTTTCATTGTAGAGGTCTTTTACTTCCCATGTTAGATTAATTCCTAAGTATTTTATTCCTTTTGAGGATACTGTGAATGGGACTGATTTCCTGATTTCTTCTTCTGCCCTATTATTGTTAGCATATAGAAAATCCATTGACTTGTGGGTGTTAATCTTGTAGAATACCACTTTGCTAAATCTGTTTTTAAGCTCAAGCAGTTTTCTGGTGGAGTTTAGGATCACGTCATCAGTAAAAAGGGATAGTTTGACTTCTTCCTTTCCTATCCTTTTTTTTTAAGAGAGGACAGTGAGAGAGAGAGAAAGAGAGAGAGAGAGAGAGATGGAGAAAATTAATTTTTATTTAGTTTTTCACATGGTTTTCATTGCTCTGACACTTAGTTGTGTACATGGGTGCTGGGGTTTGAACTCATGTATTCATGCATGTCAGGCTAGTGCTGTAACCACCAAGCCACTGCTCTAGCCCTACCTTTTCTATCCTATCCCTTTGATTTCCTTCTCTTGTCTGATTGATCCAGCTAGGGTCTCGAGGAATATATTGAATAAAAGTGGTGAGAGCAGGCACTTGAGTTCAGTGGAAATGCTTTCAGCTTTTCTCCATTTAGTATTAAATGAGCTGAGGATTTGGCATATATGGCCATTACAAGCTTAAGATCTGTTGATCCTATTTCCTCTGGAATTTCGAGAATAAATGGGTGCTGGATTTTATTGAAGGCCTTTTCTGCATCAATTGAGATAATCATATGGTTTGTGTCCTTAAATCCGTTTAAGTGATGAATTACATTTATTGTTTAGTGCATGTTGAACCAGCCTTGCATCCTTGGAATGAAACCCACTTGATCATGATGAATCATCTTCTTGATGTGTTTTTGATGTGGTTTGCTAGAACTTTATTAAGGAATTTTGCATTGATGCTCATCAGGGATATTGGTCTCTAGTTTTCTTTTTTGATGTATCTTTGTTGGATTTTGGTATCAGAGTTACAGTTGCTTCATAAAAGGTGTTTGGGGAGAGTTCCATCCTTTTCAATTTCTTGGAATAGCTTAATAAGGAGTGTTAGCTCCTCCTCATAGGTGTGGTAAAACTCAGTAGGGAATCCATCAGGTTCTGGGCTTTTCTTCTTTGGAAATCTTTTAATTGCTGAATGGATTTCAGTGCCTGTTATTGGGTGTTTAGGATTTCAATTCCATCTTGTGTCAATTTGTGAATGTTCTATGTATCTAGAAAATTATCAATGTCTTCCAGATTATTTAATTTAGAGGAGTATAGCTTTTCAAAATATGTTCTGATAATCTGATTGATTTCCATTGGGTCAGTAGTGATCACCCCCCCCCTTTTTTTTGTGATTTTGTTGATCTGTTTCAATTCTCTCATTCTTTTAAGAAGATTAGCTAAGGGTCTGTCAATTTTATTTTTTCAAAGAACCAGATCTTTGTTCCATTGATTTCTTTTATTGTTTTGTTGTTGTTGTTGTTCTCAATTTCAATGTTTTCAGCTCTGATCTTGATTATTTTCTGTCTTCTTCTGGCTTTGGGCTTGGATTGTTCTTCCTTTTGAAAAGATTTGAGGTAGAGCATAAGCTTATTTATTTGAGGTCTCTCCTGGTTTTTAATATAGGCACTCAGTGCCTTAAATTTTCCCCTTAAGAATACTTTCCTGCTGTCCCAAATGTTTTGATATGTTGTGTCTTCATTCTCATTCTCTTTCAAGAATTTCTTCATTTCTGCTTTCATGTCTTCTTGGATCCATTCTTCATTTAACAACCTCCAGGTATATGTGTGTTTTTTATTATGATATTTGCTGTTAATTTCTACGGTCATGGCATCATGGTCTGATTGGATATATGAAATAATATCTACTTTTTTATATTTGCTGAGATTTCCTTTGTGAACTAGAATATGATCTGTTTTGGAGAAGGATCCATGTACTGTTGAGAAGAAGGCATACTCAGCCAATTTGAGGTGGAATGTTCTGTAGATGTATGTAAGTCCATTTGATTTATGGAGTTGTTTAGACTGGAGATCTCTTTATTGATTTTTTGCTTTGACAATCTGTCTATTGGTGATAGAGGAGTTTTAAAGTATCCCAGTATTATTGTGTTGAGGTCTACAAATGGTTTTATGTCATGGAGTAATTTTTCCACATAGTTGGGACATTGGTGTTTGGAGAGTATATATTTACTATGGTTATATCTTCCTGCTGTATTGATCCCTTTACTAGGGTGTAGTGGCCTTCTTTATCTCTTCTGATTAATTTATATTTGAAATTTACTTTGACAGATATATATTGCAGCTCCAGCTTGCTTTCTTGGGCTGTAAATCTGGTAGATCCCCCCCCCACACACACACACTCTTTCACTTGCAATCTGTGGATGTCATTGGCTATAAGTTGTGTGTCCTGTAAGCAGCATATTGTTGGATTTTGTTTTTTGATTTAATCTGCTAAACTGTGTATTTTGATTGGTGCATTGAGACCATTCACATTCAGTGTTAGGATAGCTATGTGGTTGTGGTTCACAGTCATTATGTTTTATTCATGACTTCTATACTTTCTTGGTTGTCTTTTATAGTATGCATTTTTATTCAATTTCCTATGCTTGTAGGTTTTGAGGATTCTTTGCTGATTCTTCTACCTGGAGTTTATCTTTGAGGATTCTTTGTAATGCTGGCTTTCTGTTCATGAATGTGCAAATTTAAATGTTCTTATTTCCCCATTGCATTTGAAGCTGAGTTTGGCTGGGTATAGTATTCTGGGCTGCAGGTTGTGGTCATTTGGACATTGAAAGATCTCCTACCATGATCTTCTTGCTTCTAGAGTCTGAGTGGAAGTCAGATGTGATCCTTATTGGTTTGCCTCTGAATGTGATTTGATGTTTCTCTCCTGTAGCTTTTAATATTCTTTCCTTGATTCCCCTGCTATACATTTTCTTTCTAAAGAGAGAGGGACAGTGAGAGAGAGAGAGAGAAACAGAAGAACAATTTTTTATTTAGTTTTTCATGTGGTCTTTGCTGCTCAGAGACTTCATTGTGTAATTGATGCTGGAGTTTGAACTCTCGTACTTACACATGCCAGGCAAGCACTGCCACAACACCGCTCCAGCCCCCCTAGTATACATTTTAAATATGATGTGTCTTGGTGAATTTCTTTTTTGATTAGACCTATTGTGTATCCTGTGTGCTTACTGGATGAGCATATCTGATTCTATTTTAATATAGGAAATTTTTTCTTTATCTATTTTGTTGAGAATTTTCATTATATCATTTGTTTGGGTTTTAATTTCTTCTTGCATTCCAACTACTCTTTTATTATTTCTTCTGATTTCCTCCTAGACATTTTGAGAATTCTGCTCATGCTGTGTGAGTTTTTTTCTTTTATGTCTTCTATGCACTCAAGGTTACTCAGCCTATCCTCATTGTTGGATGTTCTTTCTTCAAGAGCTGAAGTTCTGCTTTCAGTAGAACTTAGTCTATTATTAACCTCTTCCACCTTTCCTCTAATGTGATTAACTGAAGATTTCAACTCGGTTACTTCCTTTTTCAACATGTCTATTTCTTTGATAATAGAGTTTTTCATCTCTTGAGCTTTCTTACTTCATTATATCTTCATTTAGTTCATTGTCCTTTTAGTAATCAGATCATTAATAATTTTTTTTATTTTTTTTTAGGTTTTATTCCCACTCCCTATCCATGGGCTTTTTGTTAGGGGAGTTGTGGGTTTGAGCAAATTTTTTCTAGTTTGATTCTTCATTTTTGAAGAGCTTCTTCTGGATCTCTGAATTGAGATTCCCTTCAGGTAAGCAATGTGGGTCTCCATGTGGTCTTCTTTACAAGTCAAAGGGTTGAGTCAGATGCCACCCCTTTCTTCCAGAAAGCTTCTTCTTCCTGGAGCCTCGGTGTCCTGTACCTTTTGGATCTAGGCTTAAGGGTGCTGATTTGGAATCTGTTATTTGCTTAAGGGTTCAGGGCGGCCTGCTGGATTTTTGAAGTACAGCAGCAGGGGTGCAAAGTTAGTTCCTAGGGTCCCAGATGTGCAGAATGTACCTGAATGGGCCTGCCTATGTGCCACAATGGAACCTAAGATCCTTGGTGGCAGGTACAGGCCCAATTTATTTGGGACTGAGGGTATGCAATGCAGTTAGGCTTCTCTGAATGTCAGACCTCGGGGATATCTTGGCACCTTTCAGGCCCAGGACCAAAGGCCTCAGCCATTGGGTTGGCTGAGTGTGGGATGTTCCAAGGGGGGCCCTACATAGGGATGTCCTGGGTGCCTGTGACCTGTGACCAGAAGAACCCTGTGCTGGCTTTTTGGCTGGGTGGGATCCACTCTGGACAAGGGTCCTCCCCAGGGGTTACTGAGCACCTGCTGGGCCTTGGACCAGGAGAGGCCTGGGCTAGCTCATTGGGTGGGCTGGGGTTGCTCAAGGTGGGGTTCCTACTTGGAGCTGTTCTAGATGTGTGCAGGGACCTGGACCAGGAAAAGCATGGGCCACCATGTCAGGCAACAGCTGGGCAGGGGCTGTTCCAGGTAGGGTTCCTACCAGGAGTGTCCTGGGCACCTAAGGGGCCTGAACCAGAAGAAGCCTGCACTGAGAGATCAGGCTTCAGGTGGGTGGGGGCTCCCAGGTTCTCTTTTTTCAATTGTATTGCTGGCTGGGCAGTTTCCTGGCTTTTATTTGGAGTTTTATTTCCTTTGTGAACAGATGCACAATAGGACCAGATGTCTGCGATGTCTGTGCATTAGTCCATTTTCTGTAACTCTAATGAAATATCTGAGGTCAGGTAATGTTAAAAAGAAAGGTAGTTTACATAGCTCACAGTTCTCTTGGTTCAAGGTCATGCCTGCATTTGAGGGCCTCACAATGGTGAGATGTGCAAAAGACGAATCACCAGATCAGAAGCCAAAGAGGCTGTGGAGTAGTGAGGCGTATCCTTTTATAACAACTCTTTTGTGAGACCCACACCATGGGTCTCATGAGAACAATCTTAATCCCTTCTGAGGGCATGCCCTCAATGACCTAATGACCTCCCCCCAGAACCCACCTCTTAAAGTTCAGTTCTTCCTCTCAAAACTGCCCCCTGGGGACTACACTTCCAATATGTGGAACCTTGGGGGACAAAATCATAGCAATCTTTTTTCTCTTTTCTTTCAAAGATCTGGAACGTCAAGAGGAAAGCTGCATGTGAAATAAGATTCGAAGCAAGGTGAACGAAAGCCAGCAAGAACCACTGAGTCACTGAGAGTCCCGCCAGCACTGGGTGAGCTGATGGCATTAGACCATTAAGTGGCAATTTCTGATTGTGTCTTTGATGGTGGAGCCAGACTGTCTTCTCATCGAGTGAGCACACTAAGATTCCTGGTATTCCACTTACAGCTCCCACACAGGTCTCATTTCCAGGCATCACCAGCAGACAGCAGAGAAGATCTGCCGTACATATTCCTTTCTGGGTTGGGTAGGTAGAGCTTGGTATTTCTCGGAGAATGATTTGCCTACATTGTCACATTCTTGAGACCTGTTTTTGATTCCAAGGACCTTAGCAGTCTACCAGCACTCTCTCACACTGGAGTCTTATCAAATATGAATACTTCATTTTGTTCTATAAGTATACTCAAATGCAACTTCTTAAAGTAGTGATGATTAGGGCTGGGGGCAGAGGTTAGTGGTAGAGCACTTGCCTACCATGCATGAAGCCCTGTTCCATCCCTTGCACTGAAACAAAAAATCTACTTAAACCAAACTGAATCTGCTTGTTTTTTATTTTGCTTTCAAAATTCACTCTTACTTTTCTTTCTTTCTTTCTTTCTTTCTTTCTTTCTTTCTTTCTTTCTCTTTCTTCTTTCTTTCTCTTTCTTTCTTCTTTTTTAGAGAGAGGGATAGTGAGAGAGAGAGAATCGATTTTATTTAGTTTTACATGTGGCTTTTGTTGCTCTGAGACTTTGCTGTGTACATGATGCTGGGGTTTGAACTCGCACACTGGCACCTGCCAGGCAGGCACCTTAACCGCTGAGCCACTGCTCCAGCCCTCACTCTTACTTTTCAACTGGGCACCTCGAAGGAAATTTAATGTATCAGTTATTAAATCACCAAAGTACCTTATAAGGTACTTATCACCTTATAAGGAGGAGATGCTTAGGTGTTGAGGACCCCTTGAAAACCAGTTTGCAACTTTCTGAGATTAAGTTAAAATTCACATGCATTTTTCTCTTTCAGAAAGTTAAAATGTAAATGGTGAAAATGCATTCGAATTAATTTAGGGAAAAAGCAAATCAGTGTTTCTTGTTATCAAGAAAGAGATAACGTTAACTTCAGGGACAGCTGGATCCAGGATTCAAAGGCCCCAGGTCACCCTCTCTTTTTTCCTCTCTGTTACAACACTATTCTTTCCTGCCTGTGCTTCACTTAAAAAAAATTCTGGATGGTTGTTGAGTGTGTAGGTCAGATGCCAGCTCCTCAGCTCATTACTAAAGCCAGGGAAGCGATTATGGGATAAAAAACAGTGATCCTTGTCATGGTGTGGAAAAGTGGAACACATTTCCAAAAAAGTGCAGGGGCAACAGAGCAAGAATTGTCTTCTATAAATCATGGCTTTTGTTTTGTGTTTTTGATGCTTGACATCTTGGGGCTTTGCTGGCCTTGGGGACTGCTCCTTCCAGAACCAGCTCATTCCTGGAGATACTACACAGCTCACCTGGTATCTTGTCTTTTCTGCACAAACCAACCAACCCAGAGCCCACACCGCAACCACCCCCTTTGTCAGTCTCAGAAAATTGGATCTTATTTCCTTGTCTTAAACCCTGCAGTGCCAGGTTCCAGACAGAGACAGCCCTGTGCCCCAGAGCCTGCAGAAAAATCCCTGTTCATCTGAAGTGTGCGCACTCCTTCCTTCATCACAATCATTTCCAGCTCTGTATCCTGCTATACCTGATTAAAATAAATCCTGGGTGCTACAACTGGATGAGGTGTCACACACCTATAATTCCAGAATAGGGATTCAATACAGAGAGAAGTAGAGAGGTGAAAAGAGAGGGAGTGGAGCGTGGGGCCTTTGAATCCTGCAGGCAGGAGGATCACGAGTTCAAGGCCAGCCTGGGAAACTTGGACTTTCTCAAAGAATTAATTAATTCTCTAACTAATTAATTAATCAGAGTGGGACTGTGTGTAGCTCCATGGTAAAGCACTTGCGTGGCATACACAAGGTCCTAGGTTCAGTCCCTAGTACTGAAAATCAAAGCAAAAAAACAAAACAAAACAAAACAAAATCTCTGCTACAAAAATAGCTCAAACCTGAAGCAACCGGAGAAGCCAACGCTAACCAACATTGATGTATCACTGTAGGGCCCAAGTCCTAGAGTAAGTTTGGCAATTGAAACAGAGAGTAAGTAGGAATCGAATGCAGAATTGGTGGAAGCAAACATATCTCATGAGCCATATTCTAAAGCCAGAAACACACCATATGGTGCTCATAATTGAGGAAAAGAACAGAGACATATATAATTGAGAAATAAGTGGGAGTTATCATAATTCTATAGATATGCAGTGCTTGAGCATAAATTCTATACCAGACTGCTTAAGCTCACACCTTCGCTACTCCTGAGGTAGCTCTGTGACCTTCGTCAAGGTACTGGCTCCCTGTACGCTTCAGCTCCTTACCTCTGAAGTGAAGTTAATGATGCTACCTGGTCTCCAGCCAGGTCCACTGGTGCACACCTGTAGACCCAGCTACTCAGGAAGCTGAAGCAGGAGGATTTCTGGAGCCCAGGAGTTGGAGGCCACACCAGACAACAGAGCAAAACCCCATCTAAAACAAACGCACATCAAGAAAACTAGCAACTATCTGGTTTCTATTGTGAAAATCAAATGAGACAATACTGTGTGCCTGTTATGTTTAATGTTAATTTCACTATTTTTAGCTTTGCTGTGATGCCCAAGCAATTCTTAATATAGCAAATTAGAATGTGCTCTTATGCCAAAGCAAATAGCAAGGTAAAACAGTTCAAATACAGCAAAGAAAATAGAATAAGTTTAACAAAGAAGTACTTACCATAAAATAATCTTTAAAGTTCCACAGATTAATATTCTTATACTTCTGAAAAAGGTAAGGAATTTCTATAGATAATGCATAACTCAAAAGTCACAAAGGAAGATGTAGACAAATATGACTAGCTTAAAAAATGGAAAAATCATTCGTGGAATAAATTTGTGGAAAGGAAAGTTAAAAGACAAATGACCATATACTAAAGAAAAAATAACTGTGCACACGTGTTCCCTGCAGAGGTATAATTTCTCTAACACGCAAAGTTCTATGAGATCCTCGGAAAAAAGAAAAGAGTGCGATATAAAAACAGGATAAAGATGTAAGCAGATAATTTTTAGGGGGGAAAAAAAAGAACCAAGTAGGAAATAAACACATGACAGGATGCTGTGTCAGGCTAGCTCTTGGCTGCAAGTAAAGAGCACTAACTAACAATAGCTCAAACCAATTTGGGCTTAACGTGTTCACATAACAAGAAATCTGCAGCAGGCAGGCGGGAGCACTTACTGGCATTGGTTCAGCATTAAAAGAAAGAGGGGAAGCAAGCTCTTTCTATAGATGTGCTCCTTCACTTCAGTCACCACCAGATGTGACTCAGATGCGGATGACCATATGTAGTCATCCCTCAGTATCTATGGAGGAGAGATTGGTTCTGGGACCCACTGGGACGTCCAAATCTGTGGGTGCTCAAGTTGCTTGTATAAAATGGCATAGTATTTGCATAGGAATGATGCACATACACTTCAAATCATCTCTACATGACTTGTAGTACCTAATATAATGCAAATGCCATATGAATAGTTGTTAGACCATATTGCTTAGAGAAACTGTTAAGAAAAACTAAAGTGTGTATGTGTTTAGTACAAATGCAATTTCCCCCCAGTGTGTTCAGTCTGTGATTGGTTGAATTCACGGATGTGGAACTCATGAATACAGAGGGCTGCCTGTCCGACAGCCACGCTCAGGACAAGAGTAGTTTGTCTTGGGTTTATCTTGGGTACAGAGCAGTTGAGTTGGGAGTGGAGTAGAAACAAGAGTAAGAGCTTTCCCATAAACCTCAGCAAACTTCTATTTAGTTCTCATCGAGTTTCATCATCACCTCTAGCTACAAGGGAGGCTGAATAATTGAGGATCAGTGCGTAATAAATGATTTGGCTGGTCTTGGTCCATAGACCCTGGAAGTAACCTCTAAACCTTTGAATTCCTAAGTGATAGGAATGTCTTTGTTATTCACGGAGAGACCCTTGGATTGAACCCAACAGCTTGTGCTAACACGGTGACTCAGGATGGGGTTGGCCATGCTGGGAAGACCAACCATTGAGCCATGTGATATCCACCTGACTTCTGGGAGGGGAGAAGGATAGGATTGAGTTTAGTTTTGTGGCCAATAATTTAATAAATCATGTCAACATAGTGAAATCTTGTAAACCTCTGGACACCAAAGCATCACTGCGCCAGGGGCAGGATGCATACCTGAGGATGATGGAAGCTTCATGTTTGGAACCCTCCCAGACTTTGCCTGGTGTGTCTTTTCTTTTGCTCGGTTCTGACTCATATCCTTTGTTGTAATAAAATTGCAATTGTTAAGTACATTGTTCCAATGAGTTCTTGGACCTAAGGGTGGGCATGGGGGGTCCACCTAGACTTGTGGCTGATGTCTGAAGAGATAGCAGTCTCATGGATGACAATGACTTTGTCTTTGATTAATTCCCAGGCTTCCTGTGTTCTCAATGACACTATCTATATTAGGGATGGATTTTTTTTTAAAGAGAGAAGGACAGTGAGAGAGAGAGAGTCAATTTTTATTGAATTTTTCACATGGCTTTCATTGCTCTGACACCTAGTTGTGTATGTGGGTGCTGGGGTTTAAACACGTGTACTTGCACATGCTGGGCAAATGCTGCAACCACCGAGGCACCGCTCCAGTCCCAGGGATGGAAAATTTTTGTTGGAAGAATTTTTCTCAAATAATGAGGCACATATTATTCCTGACCATGGACACTAATTGCTAGTTTGTTAGATTTCCATTACTGTAACAAAATACCTGAGATAATCAAATTAAAAAGAAGAAACTTATTTTGGTTCAGTTTTGGAGGTTTCAGTCCCTTGTCAGTTGGGTTTTGGATTTGTGGCAGGGCAGTACATCATGATAGAAATCTGTGACAAAAAAACCTGCTTATCTCATGGTGCATGGCGATCAAAAATCAAAACAGAGGAAGAGACCAGGTTCCCACAGCCCCCTTTAAGGTCATGTCCCCCAGTGACCCAACTTCCTTCCACTAGGCCCCACCCTTAAAGTCTACCGCACTTCACATCTGGGCCTTTGGGGAATGCTTATGTAAACCACAAGAGTCAGACCCCTGTCCTATCACTGAGACCCTCGAACTCTCTCACATGCTTCCCAAGGCCTCATGCGGGGCAGTACCACACTCCAATTGGGAACCTGCAGCGTAGACAAATTATGATCAGTTATCTGAGACCAAGCATACTGTTTTTTTCCAAACCAAGTCAGGGAGAAAGGCATATGTGGTAAGCAACTAACAATGCTGCTGAAATACCCAACATCCCTCTATTGAAGGAGTGAAATTGTGCACTATAAGCACGTATCATTTTTCACCAGTCTGACGAGCATTAAACACTTTGATAATACCACTGCTAGCAACACTGCAAGAATACCTGCAGTCTACTTTGCTTTTGAAAGGGGTGCAAAAGAATTAAAAAGTGGCACTCAAATAAATATGGAAATTTATAAATAAAAATAAATTTATAAACATAAATGTGGAAACAGCCCAAACATTCGTCAGCAGACAGATCCTGAAGTGCTGGTACGTGTACATGATGGAATATTAGCCAGCCATTAAAAGAAATGAAGTACTGACACAGGCTACCATAAAAATCAACCTCGAAAGCATTTATTTTACTTAGCATTTTTGTTGCTGTGACAAAGAGACCAGACAAGAATGATTTTAGAGGAGGAAAAGTTTATTTGTTGCTCATGGTTTCAGAAGGTCTCAGTCCTTAGACCACTGAGTCCATTGCTTAGTGCCCAAGATGAGGCAGAACATCATAGGCGAGGGGGTGGCAGAGGAAAGCGGTTGGGAACATGGCACCAGGAAGCAGAGGGAGAGCGCTCCTCACCACGATAATATATAAACCATAAACCCTAAAGGGTGCTCACCTCCAATGGCCCACCTCCTCCAGCCACACCCTACCTGTCTACAGTTACCACCCAGTTAATCCCCATCGGAAGATCAATGCACTGATTAGGTTAAGGCTCTCTTGTAGTCCAATCAATCATTTCACTTTCTAGACTTTCATCAGGTCACACATGAGCTTTGGGGGGACACCTCACATCTAAGTCACAGCAACACTGTACTAAATGGAAGGGGCCAGATCTGAAAAGATCACATATTTTATCATCCCATTTATATAAAATATCCAAATTTACAGAGAGAGAAAACGTTGCTAGTTGCCAAGGACTCAGAAGAGGAAGGAAAGAGGAGCAATTGCTTAAGTGAGATGCGGTTTTATTTTGGGATGATAAGAAAGTTTTTAAAATAGATGTGATGTTTGCACATCATTTGTGAAGGTACTATATGTCACCAAATTGCATATGTCTTTATGCTATGTGGATTTCAACATGATTTTTAAAAATAACCAGAGATCACTTTTGAAGAATAGAAATCCTTTGCATTTTGTATACGTGTATGAAAATATCCATTATAGCAGTAGGTGTGATTGAAATACTCTAAATTTGTATTGGAAGGTCTTTCCTTAAATAATGATGTCATGTCCATATAGCAGAATATATGCAAACACTGAAAAACATTCAATGAATTTTTATTTATTGATTGATTATTTATTTATTTATTTATTTATTGGTACAGTGATTGAACCCAGGGGCACTCAACCACTGAATCACATCTTCAGGCCTTTTTATTTTTTATTTTGAGACAGGGCCTCACTAAGTGAGTGGCTTAGGGTCTTGCTAAATTGCTGAGGCTGGCTTCGAACTTGTGGTCTTCCTGCCTCAGCCTCCTGAGCCACTGGTATTACAGGCGTGTACCACCTTGCCCAGCTAGAGTGAATTCTTATATGCTGATATGGAAAAAAAAGGTCAATATTAAATTTAAAAAGCAAGGAATGTATCAGACAGTAACTTAGGCAAGTTGCACCATCTTGGTAGCCTGAAAGCAGGGACAATAATAGTTCCACTTATGCATCTGTTGTACATGAGGGAGTGCCTGAAAAGCTGTGGCCCATGGTCCAGCACATTATGGGATCTTAATCGTGGTCGTTGTGACTGTTGACATTTCTCACTAAGATCCACTTGTGTTGTGCTTTTCTGGAGGAGACCCCTATCACGAGCAGCATCCACATTCCTGGACAGCACCTTCTCTGGCAAAGCCCTGTGTCAGCTTGGGTTCTCCCATTTCAGCTGCAGAACAGGGTGGGCCCGTAGGAGAGGAAAATGCTTGGATGCAAAGAAGTCTTCATCTTGGTGCCTCAGCTGCCTAGATCACCCGCTCCTGGGACTGCAGAGAATCGCTTGCTGTCCTCTCCTCCGTCTCTGTACTTCAAGACTACCAGGCGCTCTTGTTTTCTAGGACCAGCTTCAGCTTGCTGGGTGCTCATTGGTTTGGGTAATCTCTACGGGGCTCTCATACAAACAATTGCCAAGACTGGAATCCATGAAAAAGAATCCTCACCTGCGACATCAACTGCACCCAGGGCAGAGGGCAGCGTGTCATGGGTGTGAGGGATACTCTGCTGCTTATTCTCTGCAACACAGCTAGGCAGCATGCTCGATGCTGGAGATAGTCCCAAAATAAAGAAAATTCTCCACTGTATTAGAATGTTTGATATCTGAGAAGTGCTCTTGGCGGTGACATGTTCCATGATCTTGGTGCAAGCCAGGTATCAATTATTCACTTTCTCTGGGGAGAAAGGAGATACAATGGCTCCTTTTCAATGCATGGAATTTTCCACTTCCAGTGTGACTTTGGGTAATGTATTAATTATTGGTTGGTATCTTAGCAGAGAACAAAAGATCTGAGGTGGAAGGAAGGCACGTGCCTGAAGAAAGTTTGGGGATCAAAACACTGTACAGCATGGATCCAGAAAACCCGGGCTCAGCTTCAGGAAGCTTGGCCTGTGGCTCTGCTCAGCCTCCAACACAAGCTTCATGTTCTCACTAGTAAGCAGGAATGATGCCCACCCACCTCCCAGGGCTAGAGAGGGGATCAAACGAAACCCTGGCTATGAAGATGTTTTTGGCAAATGTTGAGTATTGTGTTGCTTGCCTAAAATGCTTGAAACCAGAGATGTTCCGATTTGGGATTCTTTTTTTCATATTTTGGAATGCTTTCATATACATAATGAGATATGTTGGGGATGAGACCTAAGACTAAACATGAAATTAAGTTATGTTTTGTATATATCATAACCACAACCAGCCAACACACTGTTGTGATAATTCAGTGATTTGTCCATACAGCACTTCAGAAATTTAGGACATCTTACTGACGTTAGTCATGGTGAGTAGGAGTACGGGCTGGACTGGGGGAGGAGAGAATGGGGAGAGACCACGTTATGGTGTGGAAATCTCCATTTTGGGTTGATAAAACTGTTTAGGAAACTAGTTTTGAATGGTTGTACCACATCATGATTGTACTTAATACCCCTGAGCCATACATTTTTAAATGGCTAAACTGGTGAATTTTATGTTGTGTGTTTTACCACAATAAAATCTTTTCTTTAAAAAATAAATCATTGAATTTCCACTTCCACCTATAAATAAGCAGCCCAACTCAGATCAATTCCAATCCCAAGATAAATTATAAAAGCCAGATGTGATTTCTTGACAATATTTATTTGTAAACTTCAAAAAAGAAGCCTATGTAGTCAGAGCTTGATGGTCAAGATGTCAGGGGAAAGTAAAGGCATTGAGGTGACCCTGCCATTCTCTACTTTTCCCCTGAAGATAAAGGTGGAGGACTTACAACACCAGATTTCAAGATGGATTATATAGCTATGGCAATAATGGTAGCATGACACAGAATGCACAATTAGACAAATGGAAGAGGGTGTCCAGAGGAGGCATACTCTCTCTGCTTCCCCCCTTGATAGATAAGAGAGATGATGGATAGATAGATAAATAGATACATGATGGATAGATAGATGATAGATAGATAAAGGACGGGTGGATGGATAGATAGGTAGATAGATGATAGAGTTGTGGGGGTTGGGGAGAATAACTGGGTCAATTACTTAAACTTATGGAGAAAAAAGTGCACCTAATCTCCCCATGCCTCACACCATACACACAAATCAATTCCCAAAGGATCAAAGACTTAAATGATGAAAAGGAAAACGATAGAACCTGTGGATGGTAGCACAGGAGGATAGCTTCATGATCGTGGCAAAGATAAATATTTCTTCAATGACACATAAAGGAAAAAGACAAATTGGTTGCATTAAATTAGCTTGTGTATTCATCAAAAGACACCATTTAAGAGAGTAAAAAGGTGTCATAGACTGAAGAATATATTCATAACAAATATGGCAAATGACTCATAACCAGACTACATCTTTTTTAAAAAACCGCCTACAAACGGTTAAGAAAAAGACAATCCAATTCTTAAAAATTGTGAGAGATTCTAATGGATATTTTATAAAAAAGGGTATACGAATGGGCAATAAAAATGCAAAAAGGTAAAAAATGCAAATTAAAACCATAAAGAAATATTACTACAACCTGCCAGAACGGTTAAAATAATAACAATAAAATTGATAATATGTTTCAGCAGGAGCACAGAGCAACCTAATGCTCAAACACTTGCTGGGAATATAGTTTGGTCAACTATTTAGAAAACTCTATGGCAACTACCGAACTTGAATATTCTAGATATATATTTAACTGAAATGCTGGCATATTTATCAAATGAATGTACATATATGAATATATCACAGTGAATTTCACTTGTATGTGTACCCACAAAGCACCAATTTAAAAAATAATCATTAGAAGGAAGACCAGAAGAGTAGAAGAAGGAGAACAGGGGGAGGGAGGAAAGGAGATACGGAAAAAGCACTGGGGATTGAAATTGAGCAAATTTTATTTTATACATGTATAATTATGTCAAAATGAACCCCAATATTATATAGAATGATGGGAGTGATCCTGGTCATGCTATTTGTGGTAGCTACCAATTGGAAGCATGTCCATCAAGAACAGAATGTACACATTACTGTCATTATATACCTCTAATGAATATTCTACCTCAATAGAAATGAATGAACTTCTAAAGCACAAAATGATGATCTCACAAACATAACATTGAGTTTTAAAAGCCCCACACCAAAGAGCAGACAGCGTGATTCTACTTACATAAAATTCTACACCAGACCAAAAAAACTGTGAATCTCAAAGCCAGAATACTTGTTCTCTGTCGGGAGTAGTAAGTAAAAGGGACAAGAGAAGCACTTTTGTGGTATGGGTCGTGTCCTGTTTCTCATCTGTGTAGGATCATATAGCTGTGTTCACTTTGTAAAAATCCATGGAGCTGTATGTGTTACTTTCGGTATGCATGTTGTGTTTCAATAAAAACACTTTAACTTAAAAAAATAAAATAAAATAAAATAAAGAGCAGGCTGGAGAGGTGGCTCAGTGGTGGAGCGCTTGCCTGGCATGTATGAGGACCTGGGTTTGATCCCTAGCACCACATACACAACAAGTGAAAGAAAAAAAATAGATGAAAAAATAAAATTAACTCTTATTCTCTCTCTCTTTCATTCTTTAAAAAAATAAATCGGAGCAAATAGTCTTTAATATAAACATAGAGTTTCTATAGATAAAAATTACAATCAATTGGTTTTTAACAACTATTTTCCACAGTGTTATCTCCTGGATTTTCTGCAACTGGAATGCTCTGTGTATGTAATTAAAACTTATTAAATACACTCTTTAAGATTGCTTTTTAGGCTGTGTGACTGTAATTCTAGTAACTGGGGAAGTTGAGACAGGAGGATCATAAGTTCAAGGACTGCTTCAACGCTAGCAAGACCCTCAGCAACTTAGCAAAGACTGTTTCAAAATAAAAAGTAAAAAGGGCTGGGGATTTAGTTCAGGGGTAAAGCACCCCTGTATTCAGTTCCCAGTGAAAAAAAAAAAAAAAAAGAAAATATTTTAAAGTTGATCATAACATGGAGATATATAGATGACACATTAAGTTGGAAAAAATGGATTTAAAAACAGTAGGCTCAACTATCTCAATATAATACAGGTCATATGTGAAAAGTCCACAGTTAACTTCATATTTAATAGTGAAAGACAGAAGGCTTTCCTTCTAAGATTAGTATAAAGACAAGAGTGCCTATTTTTTCCACTTATATTTATTATAGTTCTAGAAGCCCTAGCCAAAGCAATTATGCAAGAAAAAGAAAATGCATGAAAATTAGAAAGTTATAAGATTATCTGTTTGCAGACAACATGATTTTATATGTGGGAATCCATAAAGACTCCATTTAAAAAAAAGCAGTCTGAATTAACAAATGAAAGCAATAAAATCGCAGACAGAAATGCCACACACGAAAATCAGTAGCATTTCTATCCACTAATAATAAGCACTGTGCAAAGGAAATTAGGTCTACTGGGTAAAGGACCCAAATAGATAACTTGGCAAAGAAGACATCTGAATGGCCAACAGGTATATGAAAATGTTCTCAACATCAGGGAAATGCAAATCAAAACTGCAATCAGATATCACCTTATACCTGTTAAGATGGATATTGCCAAAGAGAAGAGACAAGTAGTGTCAGCAAAACTGTGAAGAAAGGCAAACCCTTATACACTATTGATGGGACTATAAATTGCTACATTTTATAGTTTTGATATGGGTGCTTCCCAACAGGTCTTGTGTGAAATCATGCAAGAATGTTCTTATATGAAATGATCAGATTATGAGAGATGCAACCTAATCAGCAGATTAATCACTTTAATGGACTGAGTGGTAATTGTAGGTAGGTAGGGCTGGAGGAGTTAGGTCACTGGGAGTATGCCTTTGGGGTTTGTATTTTGTCCCTGGTGAGGGGTGCTCTTTCTCTCTCTCCTTCCTGTTTTCATGTACTGAACTCTGTTCCTCTGCCACACCCTTCCGTCATGATGTTCTGTCCAGCCCAGCATTATTGATTGGTCTGACCATGGACTGAACCTCTGAAACTGTGAGACAAAATATATTTTCCTCCTCTAAAATGTTCTTGTTGAGTTTTTTGGTCACAGTGCCACAAGGAAAACTAAAATAGTACATTAAAACATAACAGAAAAAAGCTTAGGGATTCCTCAAAACATTAACAATAATACTACCATGACCCAGTAATCTCTCTGCTAGGCATATTCCAAAAGGAAATGAAGTCAGCACCTTGTAGAAATATTTGTAGCCCTATGTTCATTGTAGCATTATTCCTAATAGCCAAGATATGAAAACAACATGAATATATATTGAGAAGTGAATGGATAAAGTAATGGTGATATATATATGTGTGTGTATATACATATGCATTTATACATACACAAAGTAAAACATTATTATCTTAAAAAATAGATACTACCATTTGCAACGGCACAGATGACATTATGATAATTGAAATGCCCGACACAAAAAGAAAATTATGCAGGATTTCATTCACACATTGAATCTAAGAAAACTATAATGCATAGAAACATTAGAAGAGTGGTTAGCAGAGGGAGGGATGAGGAGGAAATTGGGAGATGTAGGTTAAAGAGTACAAGTGTACAGTAAATTATATAGGATCAAGAAGTCTAGAAATCTATTGTGGAGCATGAGGGCTAGAGTTAGTATTGTATCGTATAATTAAAAATGTGCTGAAAGAATGGATTTCAGGTACACTTACTACCAGAAGAGGAATAAGGTGGAGAGGTGGAAGAAACTATATAAGGTGATGTATGTATGTATTAATTTGCTTGATTATGGTAATTATTCATGCAATATATGTATTTCAAAGTATCACATTGTATACCTAAAATATACACCATAAAATAAGTTTTAAGACATGTATATTAACAAAGGAAAGTAAGAATTTCTATTTGTAATAGTGTCAAAAAGAATAAAATGCTTAGAAATAAATGTAACCAAGGAAGCAAAAGACTTGTGCACTGAATTTACAAAGCATCCCCAGAAAAAATAAAAAGGATACACAAAAAAAGAAATGTTTCTGTGTTTGTGGATTGGAAAACAAAGATATCAATACTATCCAAAATTATCTATAGTTTTAATACAATTCTCATAAAGATTCCAATGAGTCCTTTGCAGAAATAGAAAAATCTACCGTAAAATTCAAATGAAATCTCAAGGAACTTTGAACACCATATAATCTTGAGAAAGAAAGTTGGAAGTCTCTCACTTCTTGTTTTCAAAAAATGTTTTAAAATTGCAGTAATCAAATTAGAGAGTGCTAGGATAAAGACAGGCATATAGACCAATGGAACAGAATCCAGAGGTAAACCCTCCTGTGTACGCTTAAATGATTTATTGAGAAGGATCCCAAGACCATTCCACGGGGCGGGGGGGGGGAGACAGTCTTTTCAACAATTAGCATTGGGAAAATCCGACTTCCACATGCAAAATGATGAAGTTGCACACTTACACCACACATAAAAGACAAACTCATGTATTAGATCCATAGAACAAAAATGCAAAATGTTAATATTTATGAGCTACAGTTGCAAGGTACTGCATAAGATATTTGAACAAGCTATGTTGAATACCTGTACAAAAACGAAATGTTTAATCCCATTGTCAAATATTTTGAAGAATAACAAGGGATGATAGGAACAGCGGAGAAGGGGAAATGTTGGAACTGAGATAAAGCAAGGTACATTCCAAGCAGTTATAGATGTCACTGTGTATACTATAGCCATATATATAAAAAATGTTCTTCATAGGTATAAGAATTATGTCACTGTATTTGGGATTTTTAGGAACAATATAGGACCCAGAAGAAAGGCAAGGAAGCAGGGGACGGGAGGAGGAAGGTAGAGGGATGTTGAGGGGGCGGATATTGAACAAATTGTATTGCTGAATTGTGTGCATCTAGGAATATGTGACAACTAATCCTAACATTATGTAAAACTATAATGCACTAATAAATATATATGTATATGTGTGTGTGTGTGTATAGAAAGTCAATACGACACTATTCAAACACCTAAACACAAGAGCTAAAACTATAGAAGTCCTAGAGAGAAATGTGGAAATCTTCATGGCTTTGGGTTTGCCATAATTTCTTATAGTATGATACTGCAAACACAAAAATTTAAATGTATAAATTGAACCACATCAAAATTTAAAAAGTACTGTATATCAAAGGATACAATTCACAAAATGAAAGGTAACCTATGGAACTGGAGAAGATATTTCCATATCATGTATCTGATAAGGGGGTCACTTTCCAGAATATATAAGGAATTCCTACAACTCAATGAATAAAAGCAGCTTAATTAAAAATGGGCAAAGGACAAAGCTATAGTAATCCAAACAGCATGGTACAGGTACTGTAACAGACATACAGACCAAGGGAACAAATTTGAGAGCCCAGAAATAAACCCACGTATCTATGGTCAACCCATCTTTGACAGAGGTTCCAATGACACATAATGGGAAAAGGAAAATCTCTTGAATAAACAATATTGAGAAAATGCACATCCACGTCCAAATGAAAGAAAATGAACCCTTATCGCACCCTATACTTAAAGTCTATTAAAGCATCAAGCATGAACCTGGGACTGTAAAACTACTAGAAGAAAAGAGGTAAAAAGTTCTATGACATTGATGTAAGAAATTACTTTTTGGATACGACCCCAAAAACACAGCAAAAAGACAAATAATGGGAATGCGTTAAACTACAAAGCTTCTGCTCAGGAAAGGTAGCAATCAACACAGTGAAGAAACAACCTGCAGAATGGGAGACAGCATTTACGAATCATACATTTCATAAAATATGCAAGGATCTGGAAGTACCAAGCGTGAGAAGACATACCTCAGTTGAAAAGTGCCCCAAGATCTTGAGTAGACATTCTTAGCGTGCACATGGGAAAATCAGCATCTCCAATTATCAGGGAACTGCAAACTAAAAACCACAGTGGGATATTTCCTCACTTCTGTTAGAATGGGTTTTATTGAAAGGCGAAAGATAAGTGTTAAAGATGTGGAGAGCAAGACTCTGTCCATAACCATAATGGAAAACGGCGTGGAGGTTTCTCAAAAGTTAAAAATAGAGCTACCACATGCGCTGGCAATCCTACTTCTGGGTATGCGTCCGAACAAATGAAATCATGTCAAGGAGATAAAACTAAAATTAATTTTTAAACTGTTTTTAAGGGGCTGGAGCGGTGGCTTGGCAGTTACGGCGCTTGCTTGGCATGTGCAAGTACACGGGTTCAAACCCCAGCATCTATGTACACAACTAAGTGTCAGAGCAACGAAAGCCATGTGAAAACCTCAACAAAACTGATTCTCTCTCTCTCTTTCTCTATCTCTCTCTTTAAAAAAAAGTGTTTTTTAAAAAATTAAAAATGGACAGGGAACTTGAATAGTGATTTCTCTAAAAAATATACAAATAACAAGTACTTGAAAAGATGCTCAATATCACTGATCATTAGGAAATTGCAAATCAAAACCACTATGAGCTACCTTTTTAAATTCAGTATTATGATAGCTACTACCAAAACAATTGAAAAGAATAAACACTGGAGAGGAGGTGGAGAAATTGAAATCCCTGTGCCTTGTTGATGGCAAAATAAAGTGATGTAACCACTATGGGTCATGATGGGGGGCTGGAGCGGTGGCTCAGCAGTTATGGCGCTTGCCCAGCATGCGCAAGTACATGGGTTCAAACCCCAGCACCTATGTACACCAACAAAGTGTCAGAGCAACGAAAGCCATGTGAAAACCTCAACAAAACTGATTCTCTCTCTCTCTCTCTCTCCTTCTCTCTTTAAAAAAAATCATGATGGGTTCTCAAAAAAAAAAAAAAAGGACTATTATAATATCCAGCAATTCCACTTCTGCATATGTCCCCAGAAGAATTAGAAGCTGGTTTCAAAGACATATTTGTATGTCAATGTTCATAGCAGCATTGTTCACAAAAGCTGAAAGGTGGAAGCAAAACTATATGTCCATTGACACATGTGCACAAAATGGAATATTATTCAGCCTTCAAGAGGAAGGAAATTCCGGCACATGGTCCAACATGGATGAATCTTGAGAACATTATGGCAAATGAAATAAAGCAGACACAAAAGGAAAATTACGATGTGATTCCCCTTGTATGAGGTACCTAGAGTGCTCAGACTCAGAAGACGCTGAAGAGGGGTGGCTTCCAAGGACCAGAGGGAGAGGTAATGAATGGGAAGTTAGTGTTTAGCAGGCATAAAGTTTCCGTTTTGCCAAATGAAAAGAGTTCTGGAGACTAGTGAATATACTTAGCAGTCCTGACCTGTACACTTTTAAAATGTTGGGATGGTAAATTTCATGTTACGTGTATTTTATTACAATTAGAAAGAAAAAACAGTAGGCTGTATAATCTCAATTTGGGGGCCGGGTGCAGAGAATGGGATTCATGTACAAAAAAATCAAAAGGCTACAAGAGCAACACGTAAAATGGAAGTTTTCAAGCAAGCTGAAGAATGTGGCCGAATATTGACAACACTCAAATCCATATGATAAATACACGAGTGTTCACCGTGATGTTATAGAACCTTTTGGTTTAAAACTTACATAATAAAGGTTAGGGGAAACTAATAATGGTAGGTGTTTCTAGGTGGTAAGATTATAGATACTCCAGGATTTTATTTCTGTATGTGTGTAATTGCCAAACCTTTGCTTGAATGTTTATTACTATTATAAACCAGAAGGAGCACTTTTAGAGTAATGGTTTACCTGGACGCTGGCCCTATTAACTTTCTACTACAGTTGAAAATCTCATTTCCTCTGGTCCCAGTGGAGACGGAGGGCTCCTAAGCATGAGCTGCGTCCATGGTTCTTACCCCAGGGTGTGGTTCCATTGTGCTCCACTGGGTTAGAAAGACTAGTTTATTATTTATAATAGTAACTAGTAATAGTGATCATTATATTTAAAATGTTACTTAAAAATAATAAATTAGTCTGGGTGCAGTGGTGCACAACTGTAATCCCTGATACTCAGGAAGCTGAGGTGAGAGGACCACAAGTGTGAGGCTAGAGGACTGGAGCGGTGGCGCGGCAGTTACGGGGCTTGCCTGGCAGGCGTGAGTACGCGGGTTCGAACCCCAGCACCACACATACACAATGAAGTGTTGGAGCAACGAAAGCCGCAGGAAAAACTAAATGAAAATTGATTCTCTCTTTCTCTCCTCTCTCACTGTCCCTCTTTCTTAAAAGAAAAAAAAAAGTCTCAGACGAGTCTGAGCAACTTAGTAAGACTATCTCAAAAAATAGGTTGACAATGTTGTTCAGTGGCACAGCAAATGTGTGTTCAATTCCCAGTGTTGCAATACTACTAATAATTAATTCCAGCAGTTTCCAGGGTCATCACTACAATTTTGCCGCTTTAACTTCCATAGTTTTGGATATGGTTTTTTGAGAAAGGAAAGGTTAATGATATAGGTAGGGTGAAGAGATTTGCGTGCAGTTTGAGCTCCCAGGCCCTCTCTGGGGTGGGCAATACATCAGTCCTATGCTATAATAAATGGCTTGGGACCACCTTCAATGACAGCAGACTTAAAATACGGAAGCAACAAGAGTCATCTATCCACAAAATGGCGTGGTGGCTTTTCCCAGTTTTTGTCAAAATACGTAGACTGTGCCCCTGAAATCTACACTTTTTTTTTTAAGAGAGAGAGAGATAGAAAGAGAGAGAGAGAGAGAGAGAGAGAGTCAGACAGAATCAATTTTATTTATTTTTCATCTGGTTGTTCAGTTTCTCCAACACTTGGTTGTGTATGCAGTGCTGGGTTTGAAACCGGATCCTTGAGTGTGCCTGGCAAGTGCTCTATCACTGAGCTCCTTAAATGGCCTGCATTTGAGAAAAAGGTCTTTTGGTGTTGCTGTTGTTTTTGTCCAAGTGACTCTTGGGCTTAGCTTCCTCACGTAGTCATTGTGGTTCCTTTCTGTACCTGTGACAAAATGACTGAGAAAATCCACTTAAAAGGAGGGAAGGTTTACTTTGGCTCATGGTTTCAGAGCTTTCAATTCATAGTCTGTTGACTCTATTGCTTTGGGTCCCGTGGAGAGGCAGATCGTCATGGTAGCAGTACATGGAAGAGCAAAGCTGTTCACCGCATGATGACCAGGAAGGAGAGAGAGACAGAGGTGTGTGAGTGGGGGGGGGGGGGTTGCCCAATATGCCTTTTTCAAGGACACACCCCCCCCAAAGACCTGACTTCCTTCTACTAAGCTTCCATCATCTCCCAACAGTGCCACGGGCTAGTGACCAAATGCCAAACCTTTAGCAATGCACTTTTTATCTTTAGAAGTATGTAGAGATACAATTGAGGGGGAGACATTATCAAACCAACACTAATCAATGTATATATACTTTGTTATCCAGGGGTAATGCCAAAACATGGATGACCACCTTGGGTTTCACCTGTTGCAGTTTCCCCCAGAAGAACTCTTGTGTTAAATGGGTATCTCGCGGAGGAATGACATCAGCTTCTGAGATGGTTCCCCCATATTCCTACTCTCCAGTCTCCTATGAGTTCTTCGTACACCCTCCCCCCTCACCATCCCCCTCCCTACACCTCCAAGTATCCTAGGGAGCCATCCCCCTATTACATCATTAGCTATAAGGGAAATGCAAATGAAAACTTCAATGAGATACCACCTCACTCCTGTAAGAGTGGCAAAAATGAAAAATTCTAACAATAACAGATGCTGGAGGGGCTGTGGAAAAAGAGGAACACTGTTACACTGCTGGTGGGACTGCAAACTGGTTCGGCCACTATGGAAAGCAGTGTGGAGAATCCTCAAAAAATTAAGGATGGAACCACCTTACGACCCAGCTATCGCACTCCTGGGTATTTTCCCAAAAGATTTAGAATCAGCGTATTATAGCGATGTGGCTTCATCAATGTTTATAGCAGCTCAGTTTGCTATAGCTAGACTATGGAACCAACCCAGATGCCCCTCACTCGACGAGTGGATACAAAAACTTTGGTACATATATACTATGGAATACTACTCGGCCATTAGAGAAGACGATGTTATGGCTTTTGATATCAAATGGATGGAGATGGAAAGAATTATGGTAAGTGAAGCAATGCACTGTTGAGGGACATTGAAGATTCAATCCACACACACACTCTTATTGCCTGAGGGAGTGAATTTTCATTCTTTTCCATACTAACCTTTTTCCCCACTGAGGACTGTGACCTGAGCATTTTAATGGTTAAGCAGACAAAACAGCGGTTTAATTAGTTGCTGTTAGAAAGCCCAGGGCTAATGGGATCCAAGGGATGTTTAGTGAAAATTCTGCATATTCTAAATTTTCTTTTCTTGCCAAATAGCTGTCTCTCTCCCACCCAGACAAAGGGATCCATCTGCCCAGCTCATGTAGGTAGCTAATTGCTGAGTAACTAAGGTGTTAGACAGACCTGTGACGTCTGAGAACTGAAGCTCAGCCCTCTGGACTTTAGGGAGTATAAGCAGGTGTTCAAAATGGAAAGTACGAGGTCTAAATCTAAAATGTGCAGCTGAGAAAGGAATGGTCTCTAGAAAATAAAGCCTCATATTCAGTAAACAACGATCCATTTAAAGGCCCTGACCCTTTGCTGGGGAACACATCATCCCCCTTGTCTGTATCGGGATTCAGAAAGTAGGGGCATGTTAGTATTAGGGTGCATACTCCTGTCTCCCCCACCCCATAAGGCTTTTCTTATCTTATTTTTTTCCTGGTGGTTGTTTTTAAGCATGCAACACTCCCAGTAAACCTCTCTCTCCCTGCTATCCTATAACTGATGGGCATCCTCAGACAACTTACCTTAGATTTTATAAGTCCTACTACTTGTCTGCCTTTTGTATGAATCCAGCTTCTCTGGTCAATATTATAACTTCCTCAAAGACAAGATTCTGATCTAAATCTTTTTTCTAGTTCATTGCCTCGGTAACTCACCAACACTGATTCCTGTTGACTGCATCAAGGGACAAGCTACAGGAATTCTGGACCCCTGTACAAATAAACAATGCAGAGCCCCTGTTCAAGAAAGGACCATTAAAAACAATAAAATATAAACTTTATTTCTTTCTGCTATGTCTTTCTTTGGACCTGACAGAAGGTTTTTTTCTTTCTTTCTTTCAATTCAAGGTTAAAACAATTTTAAATTTTGTATTATTCATGTGATTTTTTTCTGTTCATCTTAGTGTTGCACAATGCCAGTTGTAAGTGTACCTATGAAAGCATTTGCCCAGGATAAGGGATCACAGAAAGGACACACTGCTTATTTTGAAGCTAAAACCTGCGTGTGAATTTCATTCTTCTCAAATCAGTGAAAACTCAACAGTGTTTTCTTCCCTTCTTAGCATGCACACATTCTACCAATACCCTCTGCTTTCAGCTAACTCCTAGGCAAAGAAATACTGAAAAGAAAAGAATCTATGGCTACCCTCTTTTCAAACCCTTTCCTTCCAGCTCGTTCTTTTCAGCATAAGTGGATGATTGATACAAGGTAGCAACTTAAGCAAGAAAGGGTATTGCTGGGCCCCCTGGTGGTCCAGGCTGCTACTTCTGCATTTGTAGCAAGTTCTAGTTCAAATGCAATGCTAGTGTTTGGGGGTATTAATGCCTCCACCTACTGAGTCATGAATATAACATGCTTTTGTCTTGTACTTACTTCTAGTGTCCCTGGACTGCCATGGGCTGGGGTCGACCGGAACTGGGTGCTCACAGGGAATCCTGAGTGTGATATGCAAAGGAAGTGGTGGCAAAGGACATGCACTTTGTTTAGGTGCATGCTTCATTATCCCATATGATTTCAAAGATAAAATAATAAAGAGTTCAAGACAGCAGCAACGGAGCATCAAACCAAGCACAGAGTCTTCCTGGGAACTGGGTCATCTGTGACTGCACAGTTCGTAGTCCAAAATGCCAACTTCAGATTGAGTATCTAGAAAGGTCACATGGAAGCCAGTTATGTTCTTAGCAAGTACAGAGACAATGCATTCTGCATGGTATGAGATGCCCATGAGGACAGCCCTCAAGGTTTCCCATTTGCCCTCCCGGGCCGCCCAAGGCTACCCCAAGCTTCAGGGAATGTGGCAGTTGGAGGCTGTGTCCAGACTGCGGGGCTGCTGACCTCCAGGTGTGCATGCTCCAAAAGAATTACTAGAAGGCGACATGTGAAAAAGAGGATGAAATCCCAGCAGTATAAATGTTTGCTAAATCAACCAACAAGTGAAAGAACAAACAATCTGATCCGGTTGCTGCATTTGTATAAAAAGTAATGATATTTGTTGAATATTTGAATTTAATGGAGGTGTTGAAAAATTGGGGAATAGTCCCATAGAAAGCAGTGCAAATGAAAGACATTTGAGGAAAATTGGAGCTGTACAAAAAAGGGAATTTGACCTTAATAGATACTTGTCACCATAGTGAATAATGTCAGAACATCAGAAGACTGTAAACACTGATTGTTGGTATTCTTCTTCTTATTATTATTATTATGTATCAGGGATTGAACCCAGGGGTGCCTAACCACAGAGTCACATCCCTAGTCCTTTTCATATTTTATTTTGAGACAGGATTTCACTAAGATGCTTAAGGCTTTGCTAAGTTGAAGAGGCTGGCTTTGAACTTGTGATCCTCCTGCCTCAGCCTCCCGAGGTGCTGAGATTACCGGCGTGCGCCACTGCTCCTGGGGATTGTTGATTATTCTACAAAGTGCTTGGTCCCACTGGTTCCTCCTTCCTATCTCATAGTTCTGCACTGTTGTCTGCAACTCACCCACCTGGTTTTAACTCAGGGCTTGTATTTAGGAAGTGCTCTAGATAAAACAAGTTTAGGAAAGTGAATCTCTTGCAAATGCAAGTCATGGTATTCTCCGTGACTCAGTGTAAATGACCTGAGTCATCTTCAGGTGGCACCATGCTCAGGTCATTTGCAAAGCACAGGACTCAGCGCCTGACAATTCCCTGGAGTCCACCCAGCACCTACTCTGTGCACAAATTGCATAATTGCAAATTGCACACATATTAGATCCTGCTCTTCCTAAAGATTGTAATCTCCATGAGAATTTAGCACAAGATGAGTCCAATCTAATGTTATATTCTCCAGCCTCAGAAGCCCATGGTAGAAATGAGGTTGTTTTGTACCCATGTTTTCCTAGCACCCACTTCTCCTACCTGGTTATAGGGCCTGCTGTCTCCCACCCCATCTTTGTTTTCCAGATGTGCTCAGGAACAAAGCCAGAACCTGGGGGGACCTCAGCTTCCAGGCTGGATCCACTGCCCACAGACACACATGGCCTGTGGCATGGCTGCAGAGCCCTTGGGAGGTTTGCTGCTCCACCAAAAGCTGGCATCTCTCCACTGGACACGCTGGCCAAAAGTGTGGGACTGATGGCAAAAGAACGGGAACTCAGGGCTGACGGCTGCTCCAAGTTGTCAGCTGGGCCAAGATGTGCCCCTGCTTTGGCTTTCACATCCGAAGTTCACATCAACTTTTTCATCAAAAGTTGCTTGTGCCATCTGTCTACATCCCTTTCCTCTGTGGAGACCGAACCTGCACCAGGATCTGTTTGGAGCAAGAGTCAAACCCTGACCTCCATTTGGCTGCCTATCATTCTGCCTGCACCCCCTATCTCTCCTGGACCCTCAAAGTTCCTCCTTTTCTCCCTCTTCCACCAGCAATGCAAGCCCTCATTAGCAACCACCTAAATTACTACTGGAGGACAGCAGAGCAGCAGTGACCTATGAATGCCATCTTGCTGCCCCCCCCCCAACGTGGCACAGAGTGTGCGTTCAGTTCATCTGACCACCTGCAGCAAACTGCTCCACATCAGAGTGATGGCCACGTCTTAATCCTTCTGGGGTTCCTCGTGTCTAACATGAGGCCTGGTAACAGGCTACCAGAAAGGAAGGAGGAAGGGAAGAGGAAGTGAAGAAGGAAGTAGGAAGAAGGAGAAAGAAGGTAGGATGGACGGAGGGAGGGACCTCCGCATGGTTACTGCAGCCTCAGGAGACAACAGCTGGACTCTTGTTTCTGTAGAAAAGGAAACTGTACCCCAGAGAAATTAATTTGCCCAAGATTTCACCATGTGAGCTCAGCGAATGGAAAATCAATAGTTAAACACACATCTATCAGATTCTCAATACCATGCATCAGCTGGCAACTGCAGGTTTTCTTCCAGGGGACTGAATCCTGGCCATACAAATCAAATGCACGCATGGACATTGCAGACAAGGGGAGAAGGGGAGAAGGAATTCAGGGAGCTCCTCCTTCAGATGGAAACGTCAGGGTGCAGAATTCTGATGGATGAAACACATGGAGAAACTAGAGAGGAAAGTATGATCCCATCTCCCCCTATGGAAATGCATTTTATTGGAAGCAGCAAAAGGAGACAGGAACACTGGGAAGAGCTGTAGAATGATTGATTTTAGTCCCATTTTTACCTGTCCTAGAAGTTAGCTTAGCTCAGAATTCTGGAGGCTGTCCAAGATTGAGAAGCTGCAACCCCGGAAGGACTTCTCAACACTTCCTGACATGTAGGCAGGCATTATGCAGCTGGAAAGCTCACAAGACAGGGAGAAAAAAGAAGTTTATCTGCCCCTTTTATGACCAACCCGGGGCCTTGATAATGGTACCCATTCATTCAGGAGGCAGAGTCCTCAAGATGCCATCACCTTCTCAAAGACCTCTCACCACTGTCACATAGCAATTCAATAATTAAATTTCAATATGAGACTTTTTTGGGGGGGATACTCAGTCACAGCAATGACAAAGGGAATGTTCATTTGTATACTTTAAGCATTAAAAAATTAAAAATATGATTCTCATTCAAATACAGAATGAACAAATGCCAAAGATTTTATTCAACTTATCCTTGAGGAAATCAATAAGGTGATGATATGAGTTCAAGGGCATTTGAGCAACAGGGATTAACGTTATTCACCCAGAAAAGCATTTTGAAAAAGAATGTAGGGCCAGGGATGGTACAGCACTTGCCTAACATGTGTGGGCTTTGATCTAAAGTAAATGTTAGAGTAGAAGTGCCTATTCCATTCAGAGTCGCCTATATGGCTTTGGGAGCGTGCCCTTTACAGGTGAAGTTTGAACGCCCTTCTCTTCTTGCAGAAATCTGGAAGTTCACATGCACCTTCCCAAGTGAGGGAAGAGCAGTCAAACCCAGATCCATCCCTCCCAGTGACCACATGATCTAATCCATTATTGTTGGGTGAGCCTGTGAATGCCCCAGGGTGACCTTGAAAGTTCACACTTGATACTTTTTCCTGTGTTGTCAAATTTTAGATAACTTTCTTAACACTTTGATAAACTTTTTCTTCTTTACTTCACGCCACTCTTGTGGCAGATTCCTGCTCTCTATTGCTCTAAATGTTGTCAACAGTTTATTGAACAAGCTCATCTCAGCAGGGTGCAAGCCAAGGGCGACTTTATTCTTCCTTCCCACTCCCCATTAGATTTGTTCCATCAAATCATTCTTTCTTGCCTTTGGTTGAAAGACCCTACAGTTTTCCAGGTATACTTGTGGATAATAAAAAGTCCAATCCACTCTAGTATCAAAATTCCAAACTGTCATTGAATTTAAAAATTCCTTCTTCTTCCAGCTGATTTCTGCCTCTGGCTTGAAATCCTGCAACCGGCATTGGAGGTCGAAGTGGGCTTCTTTTATTTCTAGCTCCAGCTCCTCCCATGTTCACTGGCATCTATTCTGGACTCTTTGGGGTACGGGCATAGAGAGCAACAAGAGGAAACGGAGGTGCCACTGTGTACGGTAGAATACAAAGTGACTTTCTCACATAGGATGTGAGATGCCCCAAAATATGTTATGCCATAGCTTCCGGGCACTGGTGGCTATTCAAATTTGATAGTATAAAATAAAATTGGGAACATAGTTCCTTGGTTGCTCTAGCCTCACCTGAAGTGCCCACGCAGGCTGGCTGCCATCTCACGGGTGTGATCTTATTTATTATAAAGATTTGCCCATCTGTGTCCTGAAGCCTGTAGTGGTAGGTGCCTGGTGGCACGGTGCTGTACGTAAACGTGCATGGCCACCAGAATAACAGAACATCGTTTTGTCTTCTTCTAGGACAGTGGAAGCACCCCACTTGTTTTAACTGTGAGGAAGCAGTGTAGTACAGAGGGGCAGCCTGGATACAGGGCATGCACCTGGCACCATCATAGAAAGATCTCTGGACAGTGCCACTCTAGCATGGGGTCATCGGCCTCAGCCCTGCTGGCATGTTCAGGCTGGAGCATTCTTAGTTTGGGGACTTTTGTGCACAGTAGGGTGCGAGGCAGCATCCCTGTCCTCCACCTCTGCGAGATGCCAGCACATTCCCATTCCCCCAGTTGTGACAGCCAGTGGAGTCTCAGACATGGTCAACCGTTCCCTGGCAAAGGGGAGACTAAACAGTGTCCCACTGAGGACCACTGACCTGCACCCGCTCCCAGATGATTTTATCACCTCTCACCACCCTGGGAGATGTACTTCTTGACTTGGTCTTTTGCTTAAGCCTACATATGCAAGAGATAGCTGTGGGGAAATAGGAATAGCTATTCCCCCCAACATAGTACCTCATCTCACCACTCAGGGATGTCTTGTATATAAGATGTACTTTTTTTTAAAAAAAAAGAGAATTAATTTTATTTCTTCATCTGGTTTTTGTTTCTCCTCCACTTAGTTGTGTATGTGGTGCTAGGGACTGAATCCAGGTCCTTGCTCATGCCAGGAAAGCACTCCATCTCTGAGCCACCACTCCAGCCCTACAAGATATGCTTTTTGTCACGAACATTGAGAAGCATTTGATGTACGTGTTCTTTATTTCTTCCATTCTTCTTTCAGACATGGTTTCAAATTTTAAACATAAAGAGAGATTTATTTATTTTTAAACTTGCAGTAACATAAAACTTACACAATAACCATTTTTTTTTCAAAGAGAGAGAGACAGTGGGAGAGAGAGAGAATCAAATTTTTTGAATTTAGTCTTTCACATGGCTTTCATTGCTCATTCACTCAGTTGCGTATGTGGTGCTGGGGTTTGAACTCGTGCACTCGCGCATGCTAGGCAAGCACCGTAACCACTGAGCCACTGCCCCACATTAACCATTTTTAACTACAATTTTCACATTGTTGTACAACCCATGTCCAGAAAACACTTCATCTGCAAAACTGAACCTCTGTACAACAGCTCTCCATTTACTGTCCCCTCCACAGATCTTGGCAACTGGTGCTCTCCTTTCTGTCTCTTTGATTTTTGACTATCTGATATTATGGTTTAGATCCAGAATATACTCCCAAAAGCCCATGTGTTGAGAGCATGGTACCCAGTGCAGCAATGCTCAGAGGAGAAATGATTGGATCATGAGAGGGCCTCATCGGTGGATTGATCCATGCGATTGACTGATAATTTTTTTATTCAGAAATTTATTTGTTGAACAATCACACACGCTTCTAACAATATAATGTATATATAGATTCTGAAAATTAGATTTACCTCCAAGAACCCCCTGATTACCCACCCTTATCCCTCCCCTCCCCTTCCCAAAACACCTCTAAAAATGCCTTAGGTTATATGACATTACACCTTATCTGGATTTAAAAACATATACTAGACTTCCTTTCTTAATGGCCAGGGTCTAGCTCCAGCCTCCACAGATGAGTGGAGACATTCAACCCTTGGTTTTCTGGGTTATGCTGATTTCACTCAGCATAATTTCTTCCATAGCCATCCATTTACCTTCAAAGGCTGCAATATCATTGTTTCTAATTGCTGTGTAGAATTCCATGGTATAAATGTACCACATTTTTTGGATCCATTCATCCAGTGAGGGGCATCTGGGTTGTTTCCATAATTTAGCTATTGTAAATTGAGCTGCTGTGAACATCGATTCCGCTGTGTTGCTGTACTATGCTGATTCTAAATCCCCTGGAAAAATACGCAGGAGAGGAATAGCAGGATCATATGGTGGGCTCATCCCTAGTTTTTTTGAGGATTCTCCACACTGCTTTCCAGAGGGGCTGTACCAGTCTGCAGCTCCACCAACAGTGTGTTAGTGTGCCTGTCTCTCCACAGCCCCTCCAGCATCTATTATTGTTTATTTTCTTCATTTTTGCCAATCTGACTGGCATGAGGTGATATCTTAATGTAGTTTTCATTTGCATTTCTCTGATTGCTAGTGATTTAGAGCACTTTCTCATGTATTCATTGGCTTGATTGATTGATAATTTAAATGGACTTGTTTGGAGGTGGTGAAAGCTATAGGCAGATGGGGTGTGGCTGGAGCAAGTAGGTCACTGGGGACAGGGACTCTGTCTGTCCCTAGCCCCCTTCCCTCTCTCTCCCTCCCTCTCTCCTTCCTAGTTGCCATGAGCTGAAAGCTTGCCTCCACCATGTCTTTCCATGATGTTTCTTTCATACCCAGCCAACCACAGACTGAATCTTCTGGAAACATGAGCCAAAATAGATCTTTCTTCTTCTAAGTTGTTCATATCAGTTGTTTTGGTCACTGTGATGAAAAGCCACCTAGCACGTATACTTATCTGGACGCATTCAGTGTTTGTTCTTTTGTGACTGGCTTAACTTATTTTTCAAAGTTACAGTGGTTTGGAAGCATATCCATAAACCATTCTTTTTTTTTTCAGTTTCAGTATGGTACTTAATAAATTTCATGAGATATTCCACACATTATTATAAAATCAGCTTTGTGCCCACTTGTAGGATGCTAAGCTAAGCTAAGATGTTCAGTAGGTTATCAAATGCAATTTAGACTTATAATATTTCAACTCAGAATGGATTTATTGGAATGTAACAGTGTTTTAAGTTGAATAGCATGTTTAGATAAAGAAAGAGGCTGAAATTTCAAACACATGCCAAACTTTGCCTGCAAACTTTTAGAGGAACACTGTCTTGCTCCTGGCCATCTTGACTCATGGACCAACTCCCACCACAGATCTATGAACTCTGCCTCAATAACCCATCCAAAGCTTCCTCTGGAAGGAGGCAGCTTCCTTGTTCTATCAGCTCTAATTTATCAGGTATCAGCCATTCATTGACTGTTGAAGTTCAACTGTGCTGTAAAAACTTACAAGTGGGAATTGGGAGCAAAACTGACAATTCTTCCAAACAAGAACAAAAAATTAGTAAATGTCTGTTCTGGATAATTCTGAGTTTTGCATAGCATGCACAGATGGAGGAGGCAATATTCACCAAAGTTCTGTCTGACAAAGTCCAGGCTTGGGGATGGGCTAGGCAAAGCCAGCCTTGGAGATTGCCAAAACCATCCCTTCTAGGAATTGGCTGTGTTTTAGTAATTATATGTATTGTGAATTTACTCAAATTGAAACTCTCTGATTGTTATGAGAATTCAATTGCTTCAACAACTGCAGATTGTTGAGAAGGCTACTTGTTATAACACATACAGAAATAGTGGAAAACAAAACTATACTGACTTTAAAACAAATTGGATATAGAAAGCAAAATAATTAGAACTAAGGAACAAAGAAACAGTATACGTAAAACATCTCCAGAAAGGCATGTTTACCTTTCCTGTTGTTGCAGAGATTGAGTTTTAACTCCTTAGCAGCAATTAAGACATGTTTACACTTTTTGTCTGTAGAGGTTAGGCTTTAACCTTTTAGCCCATAAATTAGGATGCCCAAATATTTTATAGGATTAACAGTTACAGGACCTAGGATAGCTATGGAATATCTAGTAAGGTTACAAAAACAAAATAGTTTTTAGGTATAGGAGTTATAATAGCCTATATCATAGTCTAGCTAATTAAGAAACTTTTCATTTATGCTCAGATAGGGCTGCTAGACTAATGCAGTGCAGTGACCTTTAAACACTTCTCTTATCTAATAAGGTAATGGTTTGTAGAAATCTCTGGAGGAATTTAGGGAGACAGAATTTGTTGTTTTTTTTAGAAGAATTTAGAAATACAGTTGAGGGGGAAACATTATCAAATCATTATCAATCAATGGATATAAACTTTGTTATTGAGGGGAAAAACCAGATCATGGATAACCACCTTGGATTTTACCTTTTGCAGTTGCCCCCAGAAGAACTCATGCGTTAAATGGGTAGTTCGTGGAGGAATGACATCGGCTTCTGGGATGGTTCCCCCATCTTCCCAATTTCCAGACTCCTATGAGTTCTTCATATACCCTCCCCCCTCCCCATCCCCCTCCCTGCACCTCTGAGAATCCTATAGAGCCATCGCCCTA
>PVKS010013119.1:0-51794 GCA_004027875.1 Aplodontia rufa | reverse complement strand
TATATATATATATAGAGAGAGAGAGAGAGAGAGAAAGAATCAGTTTTATTTAGTTTTTTATGTGACTTTCATTGCTCCAACATTTTGTTGTGTACATGGTGCTGGAGTTTGAACCTGCATCCTTGAACTTTCCAGGCAAGAGCTATATAACTACTGAGCCACCACTCCAGCCCCTTAACATACCATTTCTAATACTTGTTCTGGCAGTGAGAATATTTGAAATATATTCTCTTAGTGACTTTAAAATGAACAATAAAATATTTCCTGCTATGCTATAATGATGAAAAATCTTTATTTCTGCTGCATCATTGAGACTTCATACTCTTTGGCCATTATCTCCCCATTCTCCTTGCCCTCCCAGGCTCTGGTAAACACCACATCATTCTCTTACTCTTTGCTTCTTTTAGTTCAATTCTGTGAGATTACACGTATCAGTGAAAATGTGTGACATTACTATGCCTGGTTTATTTCACTTAGGATAGTATTTTTTAATTCTAAGTTGCATGCAAATCGCAAAATTTATTATTTTTCTTAGGGCTAGATTAGTATTCCATTGTGTGTGTGTGCTCTGCTTATTTTAAATGTTGTTTTTGAGTTCACTGATTCCTCATCTTGATCTAGTATGTTATTGAAACTTTCTATTAGATTTTTTAATTCAGTCATTGTATCTTCATCTGTGGAATTTCTATTTTATTTTTGTTGCTTTTTTATTTTTTAAAGAGAGAAGGACAGTGAGAGAGAAAGAGACAATCAATTTTTATTTAGTTTTTCACATGGCTTTCATTGCTCCGACACTTGGTTGTGTATGTGGGTGCTGGGGTTTGAACCCATGTTCTCGCTCATGCTGGGCAAGCACTATAACTGCTGAGCCACCACTCCGGCCCCTCTTTTTGTTGCTTTAAACCTTTTTTGTCTTATTTTTCAAAGTTCACATAGTTTTTTTAGCTGTACGCAATCATACATTGCTTTATGATGGGGATACATTTTTTAAAAGTGCATCATTAGGTGATTTTAGTGCAAATATCATAGAGTATATTCATGCAAATCTAAGTGGTATGTAAAACTACACATGAAGACTAAATAGAATAGTCTGTTGATCTTAGGCTATACAGCATAGAACTGTAATGAATAGTATAAAAACTTATAACACAATGGTATTTATGTACCTCAACATGAAAAACATGGAAGATACACAATAAAAACAAGGTTTAAACTTACTATGAAGCCTAAAGGACTAGAAGTTGCTCTGGGTGAATCTGAGAGAAGTGAATGAATGTGCAAGCCTTGGCATTACTGTGCACTACCATAGACTTGACAAGCATTGCATGATTAGGCTGTGCTAAATGTATTTAAAACTCTTTTTCTTTTACAGTAAATTAACTTATGGTAACTTTTGATTTTATAAACTTCTTAATTTTGAATTCTTTTATAACACTTGTCTTAAAATACACATTGCATAGCACTATAAAAATTTTATATCCTCATTCCATAAGCTTTTTTTTTCTATTTTTTTAAACTTGTTGTTAAAAACTAAGACACAAACATACATTAGCTTAGCCATACTTAGGTTCAGGATTGTCAGTATCACTGCTTCCCACCTTCACATCTTTTCCCACTGGAAGATCTCCAGGGGGAATAATACACATGGAGCTGTTATCTCCTGTGGTACCAATGCCTTCTGGAATCCTTCCGGAATGACCTTCCTGAAGCTTTTTTACAGCTAACATTTTTGTCTTTGAGGCTGGAGTGGTGTCTCAGCAGTTTAGTGCTTGCCATGGCACATGTGAACACCCAGGTTAAAACCATAGCACAACATGTACAACTAAGTGTCAGAAAAACAAAACCCAGATGAAACAATAAAGTTGATTAAATTTTTTTTGTTTTTAAGTAGGTCTCCATTAAAAGAAAAAAAAATCATAGTATTATAAATACATGAATCAGTAACATAGTCATTTATTTCATTTTCAGGTATTATGTACTTTACATAATTGGGAGTACTGTACTTTTGTATTAGCATCAGTGCAGTAGATTTATTTACACTGGCTTCACTACAGATCCATGAGTAATGCATTGTGCTGTGATATTACCATGGCTATGCCATCACTAAGCAACAGAAAACTTTCAGCTTCATTTTAATCTTATGGAGTCACTGTCATGTTTATAGTCCATCATTATTAAAAATATTGTCATGTTGTATGTGATTGTATGCTCGTTTGTGTGGTGTTCCCTCACTGTGACTAATTTTCATTTCCCTGTTGACTGGTAATGAAGAAAACTGTTCATGTTCACGTACTTACTGACTGTTTGGTTTGTTTGTTTATTTTTGGTGCTAGGAATTGAACCCAGGTACTAGGATTTGAACCCACATCCCCAGCCCTTTTTATATTTTATTTTGAGGCAGGGTCTTGGTGAGTTGCTTAGAACCCCACCCTCCTGAGTTGCTGGGATTACAGGCATGTATCACTGTGCCTGGCACTTATTGACTGTTGACATATCTTTTGTGAACTGTTCAAGTCTTATTCATTTTTTAAATTGGATTATTTGTCTTTTTAATATTGAGTTGTAGAAATTGTTTATATATTCTACATACAAGTTCTTTGTTAGTTATACATGTAGATGTTTTATCCTAGTCTTTGTCTTGCCTCTTCATTTCTTCATTGTTTCCATTTTTGTACATTCTATTCATACATACTAATGGGGTTCGTTGTGATCTCTTCATACATGCCCGTGACTTACTCCTCTAAATGTGTCTTTTGATTTGTAAAAGTTTTAACTTTTTTTTTTAAGAAAGGGAAAGAGGGAGAGGGGGAAAGAGAGAGAAAGAGAATAAATTTTATTAATTTTTTCATTTGGTTTTTGTTTTTCCAACACTTAGTTGTGTATGTGGTGCTGAGGTTCAAACCAGGTCCTTGCACATACCTGGCAAATGCTCTACCACTGAGCCACCTCTCCAGACCTGAAAGATTTAATTTTTGTTGAAATCTAATTTATCCACCTTTTTTTTTTTAATGATTAGGTCTTTTTGACTCCTAAGAAATCTTGCCAGCCTTGCAAAGATCTGTTCTGTTTCTTCTTGGTTGTTTATAGCACTAAATTTCATATGTAGATCTGTGATTTATCTGAAATTAATTTTTTCATATCATGTTGGGTAGTAGTCAGGCACTTTCCTTTCTTCCTCCATATGGGTGAATACTGTTTTTCCATCTTCTTTTGTTGAAAAGAATTTATTTACTTTTTCCTGAAGGATTACCTTGTTGAAATTCAGTTGTCTGTAAAATTGTAGGTTTGTTTCTGGACTCTGATGGAAATATTTCATGAGCTCATAATGTTTTTTAAGAGGTACATAGTTGTTATTTTTGTCTAGTGAATCCATGACCCTGTAGCAATGAGAATCCCTAGTGTTCATATCATGGTCGCTAAAATACTACTTCTAAATAAAAACAAAACAGGGCTCTTTGCGAAGTAGCTCATGCCTAGTCTGAGGCAGGAGTTCTCTTAAGATGGACTTAGGCACATTATCATAGTAGAAGCAGTGATGCTCTGAAGGGGCTCTTGGTGACCAAAGATGGGACACACTGAGCACACACACACAAAAATAATGGAAACCAATTTAAACCTGTGAAACACATTATTTAAAATCCCTTGTGCTCACAATGATGCTACAAAATGAACTTATTAGTAACTTTTGGTGGTTTTCCCTACCACCACTTTGGTCACCTCTCTGTTAGTTGCTAACACTCCAAAATCATTGTTCTGAAAACTGGAAAATGACAGGAAAAAATAAACATTTACTCATAATTTTCTTCATTAATGGAAGAAAAATCAGATTATGATATACCGAAGGAATATGAAAATCACTGTCTAATGAAATAATGGGATAGAATGGTCATTAGTAGATAACATGAGATGGGAACTTTATAATGGTTGGGTAAGACTGACAACTCCAAATGCATTGATTAATTTTTTTAAAGGGAGAGGGACAGTGAGAGAGACAAACAATTTTTATTTAGTTTTTTGTGTGGCTTTCATTTCTCTAAGACTTCATTGTGTAACTGGTGCTGGGGTTTGAACTCACGTCCTTGCACATCCCAGGCAAGCGCCATAACTGTTGAGCAACCATTCCTACCCTATTGATTAATTATAATGCTGCTAAGACACTTGGTATATTCTTTCAGAGAAGATGCAACAGGAAATACAAAGAATCCAGACCCAGGTATTATTGCAAAGGAATTGAACCCAAATTAAATCAATTATTTAGGTCTAATTACCAGTTTCCAGGAAATATAAAGATGTAGAAACAATGCTATGATAAAATCTACAAGAAAAAAGTTTTAATCTTTCCAATAAATAAGTGGCATGAGCAGTTGTGGGTCAGGGAAGGACTATTAGAAATTGAAGGACACATAAGGTCCACAACAAATGGAATGTGTGTACCTAGTTTGCATCCTGATTCAAATAAATTAATTGTAAAAAGAGGATGGATTTGAGACAACTGAGGAATTTTGAACATAGTGTATTGTGTATATTAAGAAATAAGGTATCTGATGTTTGCTTTAAAGTACTTTGAAAAACACATGTATAAAACAAGACTGACAAAATGTTGATGATTGTTGGGGAAAACTGTTCATTTTACTAAACTGTTTCTTTTTGTTTTCATAATAAAAATTTGAAGCTTGAAAAACATGCAGTTTGACCCTGAATTGAGAGTTCTAGCCTTGAGAAAACTGAAAATGTGGCTGAGATAGGCCACTTAAAAATCATATTAATGGTTTTCTTGTTCTGGCATCATCACTGTTGTGAATTGATTTTTACTTGGTACTGCTCTTCTAATCGCACCTGAGCACTTCCCTTGGGAGCTGGTGACTTGAAGGTGTGAAAGCAGAGCTGGGCACTTGTTGCCTCTCTAATTCACTTAGCAGGCTGGAAAGTCTTTCCATCCCAGCAGGAATTTGATTGCAGTTATCCTTTGCACTCCTTCTTGAAGACTGAAGATAAGGGAGAATATTGTCACCTGCCAGCAGTTTACTTTAAATAAGTTGTATGTAGATGGCTGTTCAGGGACCACCTCTGCCTTCTGAAGAGCTACTTTCTTCTCTGCTGCCCAGAGCTGGACTCCACCAGTTCTCAACCCCTTCACCTTATTTATTTATTTATTTATTTTCCTTTTGGTACCAGAGACGGAACCCAGGGGTGCTTAACTACTGAGCCACATCTGCAGCCCTTTTTATTTTTTATTTTGGGACAGTCTTGCTTAGTTACTCAGAGCCTTACTAAGTTGCTGAGACTGGCTTTGTAGTTGTGATCCTCCTGAGCTGCTGGTATTAGAGGCAAATGCCACCATGCCTGGCCTCCCCTTCACCTTTAACTTTCTGTATATGCCATAAAGTCTTCAGGAACCCCAAAGGGAAGAAAACACCTTCTCTTGCAGCATGTGTTTACCAAGTACTGTGTTGTAAGCCCTTCTAACCTATCTGCATCCCAGGGATGCTAGGTACTGATTCATAGCATGTTTAAGAATGATGCATGATAAGTGTATGGAGAATGCCTGGCGGTGCCAGGTGGCAATAATTATTTCTCTGCACTCTGTCACTGATGATATGTGCTATCAGACCTTGTTATTTGATAAAGAAACTTTGGTGATAATTCATTCTACTTTGTAATCAAGTGCTTTATCTTCAGCCTTGGAACTCAGTTTTCTGTTTTGTTTGTTTTTTTGCGTCTTGTTAGTTGTATATCTTATGTCTGTTTTTGCCACAAGGAGTATGACTGATACCGCTGTAATTTTGGTGTGTCTTTGCCTTTAGTGACAAAACTACTTGCTTTTATACTATAAAAAATTATAGTACACTTGTTAGAAAAACTAGATGACTTTGTTGGAAGTGACAACATCCACTGTATGGAAGAGATGCCAAAGCTTGAGTGACTGTGGCTGGCAGAATTTCCATCCAATTGACCTGGGGACTAGGGACAAATGGATTGCAGGTTCAATAAAATCTAGCTTGCTTTTTTTTTTTTTTTGAAATATTTTAAACTTATATAGTCTACATTGGGAAATATATTAGCATCAAGTACTTAAGAGTTTGAATCTCAAATCTAACTATGAGATAATTTTTAGTAATATTACCATTTAATTTTACCATTAAAATAACATGTTAATTCATAGACTGAGATACTGAGAAAGTAGTTTTGTAACCAAGACCATATATAGCAGTTAGGAAATTCAACATATAAAACAGTGTTAGGCTTATAAACCAAAGATAGATAACTTCTTACAGAGGTTTTATTTTTTGGTTTTTTTTCAGATTTTTAATTTTATTTTTAATGGTTCTTTTTAGTTATACTTGTCAATTCACTTTGACATAATTATAAAAGCATGAGAATATAACTTGTTCTAATTCCAATACCAGAACCTCCACTTCCCCCTCTTCTCTCCCCAACCTGTTGTCCCTTCCCTGAACTCCACTAATCTTTCTGCCTTTTACCCATAGTTTTTTGTTTTTTATTGGTTCAACATCGACTTATATAATGAAGGGTTTTGTTGGTTCACCTTTATACATGTATACATATTGACAGGGTTGCTTTAACCTAGTCCTTGTCCAGGATCGACCTCTTTCCCCACACTCCCCAGTCTCATGGCTCCTCTGTAGTTTTTTAAAATTGTTAAATATACATTATGGTGAGATTCACTGTGTTATTTTAATATATGCACATAGGAATGCTATGTCACATTCATTCTACTGTCTTTCTTTATCCTGTCCCTCCCTTTCTTCCCTTCATTTACCTTTGTGTACTCCACTGGTCTTACATTTATTCTTCCCCACCCCCTTATTTTTTACTAACTTCCATATTTTAGAGAAAACATTCAGCTCTTGGCTTTCTAGAAGTGGCTAATTTCACTTAGCATGGTAGCCTCTAGTTCTGTCCGTTTGCTGCAAATATCATAAAGTCATTCTGCTTTATGGCTAAGTAATTCTCCATTGTGTATACATACACCACTTTTTCTTTATCCATTCATCTGTTAAAGGGTACCTAGTTTGTCTCCATAGCTTAGTTTTTGTGAATTGTGTTGCTATAAACATTGATGTGGTTGAGTCACAGTGGTATGCTGATTTTAAATCCTTTGGGTATATACCGAGGACTGGGACAACTGGGTCAAATGTGGTTCCATTCCTGGTGTTTTGAGGAATCTACTCACTGCTTTCCAGAGTGATTGAACCAATTTGTGGTCCCGCCAATAGTGTACCAGTGTCCTCTTTACCCCACACCCTCACCAACATTTATAGTTACTTGTGTTCTTACTAATTCCCATTCTGACTGGAGGTAGATGAAATCTCAGTATAGTTTTAATTTATATTTCTCTAATTGCTAGAGAATTTGAACATTTTTTCATATATTTGTTAACCATTTGTATTTCTTAAGAATTATCTCCTTAATTCCTTTGCCCATTAATTGATTGGGGTTTTTGCTTTTTTGGTAATAAGTTTTTTGAGTTCTTTGTATATCCTGGATATCACTGCCCTATCTGAGGAGCAGGTAGTGAAGCTTTTTAATTTGATGTTATCCCATTTATTGATTTTTAATTTTTATTTCTTACATTTTAGGAGTCCTGCATTTCAGAAAGTCAGTATCTGAGCCAACCTGTTAAAATGTTGGGCCTACATTTTCTTCTAGTAGGTGCAGGGTTTCTGGCCTATTTCCTAGGTCTTTAATCTGATTTGAATTGAGTTTTGTGCAAGGAAAGAGATAGGGGTTAAATTTTATTTTATCACGTATGGATTTCCAGTTTTCCCAGCAACATTAGTTAAAAAGGCTATCTTTTCTCCAATTTATGTTTTTGGCATGCATTGTATATACGTTTGTCTCTGTGCCTTCTGTTCTATTGGTCTTCAGATCTGTTTTGGTATGAGTACCATGCTGTGTTTGTGTTTGTTACTATAGCTCTGTAGCATAATTTGAGGTCTGGTATTGTGATGCCTCCTGTTTTTAACTTTTCTCACTTAGGACTGCTTTGACTATTCTGGGTCTCATTTTTTCAGATGAATTTCATGATTACTTTCTCTATTTCTATGAAATATGTGATTGAAATTTTGATAAGAATTGCACTTTTGTGTAGCACTTTTGATAGTATGGCCATTTTGACAATATTAATTCTGTCTATCCAAAAATATGGGAAGTATTTCCATCTTCTAAGGTCTTCTTCAGTTTCTTTATTTAGTGTTCTGTTGTTTTCATTGTAGAGGTCCTTCACCTCTTTTGTTAGAGTATTCCCAATCATTTCATTTTTTTGAGGGTATTATGAATGGGATAGTTTTCATAATTTCTTTTTCAGCAGATTCATCATTGAAGTAGAGGAACACGATTGATTTATGAATGTTGATTTTGTATCCTGCTACTTTGCTGAATTTATTTATGAGGTCTAGAAGTCTTCTGGTGGAGTTTTTTTTTGGCGGGGGGGAGGTCTTCTAAATATAGGATCATGTCATCAGCAGATACAATTTGAGTTCTTCTTTTCCTAATTATATCCTTTTAATTTCTTTCTCTTATCTAATTGCACTGGCTAGAATTTTAAGGACTATGTTGAATATGAGTAGTGAAAGTGGGCATCCTTTTGTTTTTCTCCATTCAGAATAATGTTGGCTTTGGGTTTGTCATATATAGCCTTTGCAATGTTGAGGTATGTTCCTTCTATCCCTAGTTTTTATAGGCTTTTTTTTTTTTTAAAGAAAGAGGGGACAAAGAGAGACAGAAGCAATTTTTATTTAGTTTTTCATATGACTTCCATTCGTCCAACACTTAGCTGTTGTACGTGGGTGCTGGGGTTCGAACTCGCGTACTCAAGCATGCCAGGCAAGCACTGTAACTTCTGAGCCACCGCTCTAGACCTTTATAGGGTTTTAAATGTGAATGGATGCTATACTTTGTCAAGTTCTTTTTCTGCATCTGTACAAATAATCATGTGATTCTTGTCTTTAAGTCTATTTATGTAGTGGATTACATTTACTGATTTCTGTATATTGAACCAACTTTGCATCCCTTGGATGAAACTCACTTACTTATTATGGTGCACTACCTTTTTAATGAATTTTTGTATGCAGTTTGCCAATATTTTAAGAATTTTTACATCTGTGTTCATCAAGGATATTGGTCTGAAGTTTTCTTTCCTTAATGTGTCTTCATCTGGTTTTGGTATGAGGGTAATACTGGTTTTGTAGAATGAGTTTTTCAGGGTTCCCTCCTTTTCTATTTCATGGAATAATTTGAGAGGAATTGGTGTTAATTCTTCTTTAAATGTCTGGGCTTTTCCTTGTTGGAAGGCTTTTGATGGCTGCTTCAGTTTCATTGACTGAAATTGATTAGTTTGAGTTTTCTATATCCTCCTGGTTCAATTTGGGTAGATAATATGTTTCTAAGAATTTGTCCGCATCTTCAAGATTTTCTATCTTATTGGAATATAAATTTTCAAATAGTTCCCGATAATCCTCTGGTAAAATCCTGCTTTCAGTACATGTTATGTTTCTTTACCATGCTTTCCCCTCACTTCATCTGCTTGTAAAAAATATTTTTCTTTGAAAATCCTTTTTTTTTCACTTTTTTTTTTTTTTTAAGAACATATGGACTCATGATGCACAAGTGGCCAAAAGCCTGTTCATCATTTAGGTTTTTATATCTTTTCATTTTATCACATTTTTATCTTATTTATTTTTATAAATTCAAAGGCTAATGCTAAATAACAATAACAATAAAATGCCAAGTTAAATGTAAATGATAATGCCCCCAAAATGTGAAAATTTATTTGTTTTGGCAGATAATATCAAACTAAGGGCTGATGAGAACCAACTGTACTTTTTAATTAAGTTTGCAGAGTTAAAATGAGACGACCTGACAATTTCTAAATTTCACATTTCTTAAAATCATAATATTACATTGTTGAAATTCAGAAGGAAAAAAATTGTTTCATTGCATTGCCTTCTGGAAACCACGTAATTACTTATAGACCCCATGAGAGTCCCCACTGCAACTGCTGAGTCCACCATAGTCCTGATTTGTAAACTGAAGAATGCTGAACTCCAGTGGGGAATCTGGAGATAGCTTATTCGTATATAACACTTTTTCCTTCTGTGTCAGGAAGTCCTCAAATTGTTTATCTAAGTATAGTTTTGGGAACCGTTGCATCAAAATCACTTGGAGAATTTCTTTAATGAGAAGTTAGGCCCCATTCCAAGCTTCTGAGCACAACCTCAGAGACTGAGCCCTAGAAACTTGCATCTTTTTTTTTCTGTTTTCTTCTTTTAAACATTTATTTATTTTTATTGAGAAATTTATTTGTTGAACACTCATACAAGTTTTTAACAAAATAATATAAAATGTATATAGATTCTGAAGATTAGATTTATCCCCAAGAGTGTGCCTCCCCCAGTTACCCACCCTTATCCCTCCCTTCCCCTTCCCACAACATCTCTAAAAATGTATTAGGTTGTATAACATAACACCTTTTCTGGATTTAACACATGATAAATAAAAAAAAAACATTTTTAGGTATACATGATATACGAATATACATTGACATAATTATGAAAGCATAGAGTTTAACTTCTAAATCAGTTCCCAGTTTATCCCTTTCCCCTCCTTCCTCTCACCCACTGTTCTTTTTAGATACACTTGACAATAGGGTAAACATAGACATTTTTATAAAAGTATGCAGTATAACTTATTCTCATTTAGTCCCCAGTACCCCGCCCCAAATTCTCTTCCCTCCACTCTACTGATCTTTTTGTTATTTACTAATAGTAGAAACTTGTATCTTAAGCAGCTTGCCAAGTGAATCTGGTAAGACGAATACTTAAGTACTGCTTAGGGCTTCTGCAGCAGAGTAAGAATGCCTCTCTGTCTGGTTTCTGTGACACATTGTTTTTATAATTTTATGATTAATATTTTTTCCTTTTCCTTTTTTCCCTCAGGACTTGTCAGTCACATCTGTAACCTATTCACTGAAACTGCCACACTGTGCTTGGACGTGGACAATAAAAACAACAATGAGATGGCGGCCACACTGCTGTTTTCCCTCCTTGATATTTTGCATGGCATGTTGATGTATACCTCCAGCATTGTACGGGTGGCTTTGCAGGTAGAGGATCACTTTTCCTGTATCTTGAGCAACCCTACTCCATATAACACTTCCCTTTCATTCTCTTCTTTATGATGTCTTTATTAAAAAACAAACAAACAAACAAACAAAAACCATGTTGTTATGTAGAGTCTACCAAAAGCCATCTTGGGAAGACCAATGTCAAGAACAGAGGATTTGATTACAAATTCCTAAGGGAAGGCAGGAGAGACCTAGCAAAAACTTAGTGAGCATTGGTTGGCAAATTACTTCTGTCCAAGGAGAGCACTTCACTGAGGTGTATTCTAGGGCTGGACCAGTAGTGTATAGACTTTCATGTCCAGAGACAGCCAGTCAGTCTACCCTGAGCAGGAGGGGTTAATTTGCTAGGAATAATGAATTGGAAATTTATAAACACACACGTACACACACACAAGTGTTTGGATGCAAATAGATATATGTACATATATGTACACCACATAAACTTTCTCACTCGCTTTCCTTTATGACCGGTAACATGGAATTGTGAGGTGGTTTGGAGGATTAGAGTTGCACTTGGTGCTGTAGGAAAAGTCAGTTGGTCCTGAAGTCTAACCTGTGTTTACTTAGCATCATGTTCTAAGGAAGGAGATGTGGTTTTATTGAGTACTTTTCTGTGAGGTGTCTCCACATGCTTATTTCATTTAAAGTGCTCTCCTAACCAACTGAGTCAGCTGATTCTTAGATCCAGAGAAATGAATTAGTTGTTATGTTTAAAATCTTGGTAAAATTGCAAGTGATGTATATCAGATAGCAGCATACTAGTTCAGATAGATGCAGAAGCTAAAGTTGAAATGGAATCATTTTGATACCTTGCCAGGAGTCACTGTATCAGAGCCAAGAATAAATCCCTAGACCCTGGGTTAATGTTATTCATCACTATGATAAATGGTATCTTTTATGTACTGTTAAGCCAGTCAAGTATTTGGCTTGTCCAGTATGATTTAATAAATCATTCCACAATCCTCAGAGCAAATCTGGTAGTTAGTGTCTAACCCAAACTATAAAACCAGCAGGTTAACATGGCTTTTATATTATCTTGTTTTTATTTCATCATCTGTAATCATTTTAAATCAACAGTAAAGCATTGTTAAGTACTTTTAGAATCTTGAATAAATGTGTCTTTCCTAGCTTTCCCTTTTTTTTTTTTCTAGTGAGTCTGTCTTCAGAGAACACTGTTTCTCATTTTAGTTTCTACAGTGATAGTTTTATGGAATTCTTCAAGACATAAATGACAGTTACTTTCACAAGATTCCTTGGTGATATCAGACTGTAAAAGATTATGTCTTATAGACTGTAGATTTTAGAAGTAAGGATCAGAAGGTAAGAAGTCTCAGAACAATATAAATTTTCTTTTATTACAAGTGATTAGGTATATGTCTGGGGGTATTTAAAAGAAAACTCCTTAATACAAATATTTTCTAATTCCCTTTTCAGTTTTCTAGTGTGCCAATAGATCACTGGTTTTAATATTTTTTCCTATTATTCAAAAGTGTATCTTTTACTACTATCCTCTGAATCTTTCCTCATAATATCTGATATATTGCTTTTGGCCTTGGCCTTGGTCTTAGACTTTGGTCTCCAAGATACCTGGTGTCAGTCCATAAGAGTAGAGTTCTTTAAAATGAATTAGGGGAAAGAATTGAGAAGAGAAATGTAGTGCTCATCAAAGACATAGCTACCTGAAACACTGAGCTGTAAATACTTTACAAAACCATAAGTCACCTTTTCCATTTATAAAATATTCCTCACTAGGAATTCTGCACTTAAAACCTGTATCTACTTTTTATAGATACTTTTTTTAAAAGTAGAATGGAAGGATGACAGTGTGTAAATTATAATAGTGGTTAAATTTATGAAGCACTTTTTCAAGTAGAGTGGTTTGATCCATTTGTGGGTGCTGAGTAGTGAATGTAGGCAAGTGTTAGAATCTCCATCAGGAGTACGATCTCTTTCCCCAACTTGCCCTGAGGTTCAGTATTGGTCTGATTTTAACCCCCTGAGTGTTGTGGGTGACAAGTATGTAGGCAGAAAAAAATAATGTGCTTTATACTCAGTGGTGTGATGCACGTTGGATCTGGCAGTCTGGGAAACCTCTATTCAAATCCCAAGCACACCATTTTCTACCTGTATGAGCCTGAACAAGTCACTTTACCTGTCTGAGTACCAGTTTCCTTATGTGTAAAACAGACGTGATAACTACTCTGTAGGGTTGTGGTGGAACTTAGTACGTACACATATTATAAAATGTCTTATATATACCTGGCTCCAGGAAGTTAGCCAGTTGGTCACTGTATCATAAACAGCAACAAGAAGAAAGGTGCTCACCTTCTTGTCTACAGGAGGCTTCCTACGGGCTGTGACTTCCACATCTCTGTGTCCTGCTATGTGAGAGGGCCCTCAGTTCATATTCGGTAACTAACTCTAGCAGGCATATGAGTTATTAATTTAGTATTTTATTTGTACTTAGCCTAGAATGAGTCTAGGCACCTGTAATTTCAGTAGAGATCAAGAGAGAAAGAGGTGTTAGCTGTCAGGGAACTTGCAGTTTAGTAGGGAAGGCTGTCAGCAAATAAATAAAGCAAATTTTCCTTTCGTTATGTGTGTGAAAATGCATCAACAATTGAAAGGTACCGGGTATTACAGAATGACCAATAGGAGAGGGGCCTGAACCCTTTTTTGATGCTGAGGAGAGTACATATTTAGTATTATAATCCAGGACACAAAACTTCCCAGTCTGGGCTTTGTCACTTCTAAGGTAGTTCAGGGAAGCTTTTCACATTTTTTATTTGTCTGTTAAACTGCTGTTAAGTTGCAGCAGTTTATTGATGTTATCGGAAAACTGGGATGTGGTCACTGCATCTTTTTTAGTTTTGCATACACTTAAAAGCTGATTCATGATTGGGGGTTGTAGATTCGATTTTTAGTAGTGTCTGTTGGAATTATCCAATTTGACTCTTCTGTGGTTTTCTCCTTGTTGCTCTTCCCCATGAAATGTCCTCTGCTCAGTTATCGGGTGCAGATGGAATTTTTTTCTGTGACATCTCATTATCCATGACATAACTTTCTGACTCCCTGGGGAGTCATTCAAGGTCTTATGTGATCCAGCCACAGGATGCTCATCTGCAGTCTTCTGTGCTGCCCATACTCAAACCCTGTCTTCTAAGTGGATCCTAATTCTTGTCACTCCCTTGCTTTTCCTCACAAAATTCCCAGCTCCTGAAATTTCATATTATTCCCTATGGACTTCAGTCCACCACTCAAATGATGAAGTCACTTCTCACATTCTACCACCCAAACTTTTTTCCATTTCTATTATAGCAGTTTCACCCTCTGTCTTTTGTGCAGTGTTTTTGGAATCTTGTCATCTTCTTTTTTAGATTGTAAGATCCTAGAGAGTAGGGATGGAGTCCTGTTGATCTCTCCATCAACAGTGTGCACATGATGGCATCTGGGGAGCATGGTGAGTGTGGAATTGGATTGGTCCAGGCCACACCGTGGACAGTTGTGCTGTAATGTGTGCTTAAACCTGCTTAAGACACCCACCAGCAACTGCTTGGGTAGCGGACTGTCTCATTCTCTCCAGATGGCTCCCCTTTGTGTTTATCAGCAAACCTCTGTGGAGCACTTGTTTCTGTGCACTAGGTTCTTGTAGCAGTGGCGGATGTCACAAAATTGTATTCATCCCAGATATTTTTATGCTGAGAAGTTGGCTGTACTCTGTCTCGTTTTATATCATATTGTTTTGCCATTAACATTAAATAGCATTTAATGTTAATGGCAGGTCATAAGTTGACATTCCCAGGTTTTATACTTTAATAACATTGTTAAATTTCTATTTCCATCCTGAGTCCTTCTTTGAGATCCATACTTAAAATATATCACCTTACTCATTGTGACCACCAAATATCCTATAGTGCAAAACTGAACTCAGGATTTGTCTTCCAAACCTGTTCCCCTGCCAGCAACACATGCCACCCTCACCCTGCTATGCAAACCAGAAACCTGGGAGTCCATCTTAAAGTTTTCCTGTATTTCATATTCCACATCTAACCTGTCACCAAATAATGTAGATTCTTACCTTAAATATCTAACATTCAGTTAATTCTCTCAAACCCTAACCCAGACTGCTATACTGCCTTGCCTAGACTGTATCAGCGGAGTAGGTCAAAAATATTGATGGCTAGTAGTGGGGGAAGTTACTGGGCAGCAATGACAAAGGACAGTGAGTCCTAGAAAAAGGCCAGTGGGATCAGAGGCAAAGGTGGATCTGGATGGAGAGGACAGTGACTGTCATGGTAGAGAGCCCTGCTCAAAATGCACCAAAAGGGCCAACGATATAAGAGTCAGGACTTGAGGGAGTGTGATGCTGGAAGGAGAGCCAACCTGGGCTTCCGTGTTTGCCTGTAGGAGCCTGTGTTTCCTCTACATCCACATAGCCCTTGCTACACAGAGCTTCCCTTGTATGCTTATACTTTTGCGATGAGAATCAAATTCTAATGCATTCCTGTCATGCACCTCTCTTGTGCAAGGCTGCAAACATTCTCTTTCTGGAACCCCTAACAACTGTGCAAGAAATGTTGCTGGGCAGGTCTGGATTTTTCTCAGTCATACAAACAAATGACTGTAGATCTTAGAGGAGTCTGGAACACTACTGAATATCCTGATAGAAAAGGCCCCCCATTGCGGGCTTGTTCCCTTGCTCCCTGTGCTTGCTTACGAGGTTTGCAAAGGAATCAGTGATATCGTGTCCTTTACTGCTGCCTAGGTCATGATTTGCAATGCTGCCTTATCCTTACCAAGAGGGAATCAGTTTACTGTAAAGGAAAACATGTTAAATATTTAATGTGAAAAGGCCAATGCTCCATGTCTGACTATGCTTAAGAAGGCACAGGATCAACAGCCAAGATTCAGAAAGGTTCAGGCCTCTAGGAAGGTACTGCCCGCCCATTTATTTATTTATTTTATTTTGTGGTGGAAGCTCAGCCTTTCTGATAAAGTCAGTCAGGGATGTGGGGAGAGAGGGAAACTCCAAGCTTCCACGTTAATGATTGCTATTGTTTTCCATAGCTGTAAAGAGATGTGCGTTGTTAAAAGACAAGTGTCTCATTTTCTATCAAGTCCTTCTGGGGGGAAAAAAAAGCCAGCATCTGAAATTCTGTTCACAGGTCTGAAGTGCTGAAGCAAACTTGGCATTCATGAGAAAGACCCTGGCGTACAGGTTAATGATCCGAGGCAGGGCAGCCTGCTCTGTGAGTTCAGGCAAAGGTCATCTAAAAATGTTTTTTTTTTTTTTTTCTGAATAAAAGTGAAAGAGAAATAGTGTAAACAAAATATATAAATTCTATAGCAAACAAAATATGTCAATATTTCTTTTCAGTATAAAACAATTCATCTCTATGATTGAAATGTCCTTTGGAATCAGACAGTTCTATGAAACTCCTGGGAGATGATGTACTTAAAATAAAAACTACTCAATCATTTCTTAGTCTCAGGCAGTTTAAGTCTATATATCCTAAAGAATGTAGATCAGTATTTGAAGACTATTCATTCAGGGATATATTAGATTAATATGCTAGGTGTTCTCTGAGCATGTGTATGCCTACATGTAAGGAAAATATAGCAAAATTAATTCAATATGTGTATACATAATGCATATGAATATTCTCAAAGGAGTTTAGCATACATGATTTGGAATCAGCTTCAGTTTGTCCTTTGGATTTGTCAGCCATTATCTGTGGAACTTTAGACAAATAACTTCTCTAATCTTCAGTTTTCTCACCTAAGAAGTGGGGCTAGCAGCACCTGGTCTCAGGAGGGTAGGAAAATAAAGTGCTTGCCCTCTGCGGTGTGTGGAATGTTGCCACCCTTCCTCTAGCAGCAGTCCTTGTCATTGCTTTATCTGTGATCTCTCTAGGTCTGTCTTTGTAGCCTGAGCTGGTGGCAGTGGCATGTGTGTGCTGTTTGTCATGTTGTCTCTCTTCTGGGACCTCCATATGTCCTGCACTCAGGGAACCAAGCAGAGTGCTTCTCTAGATCCTTTTTCTTCTGCTAGTCTGAGTGGACCTGTCTCCTCCAACCAAGTTGACTAATCACCTCGTCCACCTTTCATTTCTCTTCCCTCTGTTCTAGGCCCAGAAATCTGACTTAGGAGGGGACACTCAGACTGCCGAAGACCTGCTGCTGCTCTGCAAACCACTGACAGACCTCATTAGCCTGCTCATTCCACTGGTAAGAGCTCATCTATTTATGTATCTTTAAGAATATTGCTGAGGTTAAAGGAATTTTATTTGAATGTCGTGAACTTTTTAGTTTCTATGTTATTGTTATTCCCTTCAAAACTAGAACCAAAAGAGCTTTCAAAGATTATTTTCTCTGGAAATACTAAATTTTACACTTCATTTTAAAACTGAGATCCTTATCATTCATTTAAATAGATATTTAAGTAAGGCAGAATCTCAAATCTAATTACTTTCTTAATGAATGTGAGGTTTAAAAAAATTGAACAAATGAATTCCAAGAAAGAATCATTATGGGAATCTATTCATTTTCAAAAGGAGATTTTGGAATTATACTTGGTATGCAGGGCTCTCCAGAAACTTGAAACCACCAACATAGACCTGGGACACCCCTCTGCTTAAACCCCAAGAAAAATGGAATGAAATCAATGAAGTTAATTTTAAAAATAGGTGAGACTATACAAGGCCACTGAATATAAAAGTGTCCAACAGAAGCTCAGAGTTTGGCAAATTAAACAATTTTGACCAAACTTAATGAGTACCCAACACATAGACACATGACTCACCTTTGAGCAGAGCAATCAGCCATGAATTTCATCAGCAGTGATGAAATTCCATAAAACCTCATGAAGAATGAAGAACCCCATGAAAAATGTAGGCAGCCATGTGGCTGTCAGGGCTGTGGTACAGATAATCCATGGAAATGCTTCATGTGGCCGCCACCCTTCACAGAGGCAGGCAGCTCTCAGTGCTGAAAAAGCTGTTCCATTTGGTTTCTCCTGCCATATGGCTTCAAGGAGAACAGATGTAGTTTGGATGAATAATTCTGTAGACTAAATTGTATTCAACAAGTAAAGGTTTGATTCAAATGATGGAGTTTTTTTTAAATACTGATTTATATTAAATGATATCATATAAGGGGCATTCACCAAAAAAGTGGCCCCTGGGCTGTCAACGAAGTGAGGCAAAGTCACGAAACCCAGGGAACTAGATGTGCCCCTGACAAAGTAGAAGGATCCTTGGTGCAGAATGTTGCGTGAAGTTACAGGGCCATAGTAAAACTGCTCCAGCACAGAGCACGAGGGCTGAATCCTAAGAGCCAGAGCTCTCACCACCAAGGGCAAAAAACAAAACAGGCTCCTGTGGACAGGCAGGGAAGACTAACACATAAGTACTATCTTATATCACGCACTATGCCCATTGACTTATCTTCATGGGGTCATTTCATTTCTTTTGTACATTCCTTGAGTGTATTTTGTGTTAGGATAGTATTCATATTTATAACAAAAGGGTTGAAGATAATTTAAGAAAGCTTGAAGAATCTATTATAGATGAAACTTTGAGGGCACTCTCTTTCACTTGGTTAATTTATAGATAAGGTTTCACTGTTTGACACATTCTGAGATTTGTCTTCTCTTAATAGGTAAAGTTATTCTAATTGGCTTGTTTATTATTGGACTTACTGAAACTTATTTTTTATTTTTATATTATTGTGAGTTTCTTCCTATATTGGATGCAAGTATAATGCAAAAAAAAAATGGAAGGCTTGTATAATGGTAAAGAATAAAGTCCACAAGAATATATAATTGGTATGAATCTTGTATCAAAAGTATGGGATGGTATAAAATAAGAACCAAAAACATACAGGGAGAAATCCAATTGTTTTGAAATATTTAACATAGTTTTCTCTTTGCTTGACAGAGCAGGGATTGGCAAACTATGGGCTAAATTTGGCTAATTGCCTGTTTTTGTAAAGTTTTACTGGAACACAGCTACATAGAAAATTGATTTACATATTGTCTATGGCTGTTTTTGCACCTTAATGGCAGAGTTGAATAGTTGTAACAGAAACCCTATATTCCACAAGCCTATATTATTTACTCTGTGGCTCTTATACAAGATGCTTGTTGACAGCTGGTATGGACAATAATATCGTTGATCTAATAGGAATATATTTATTTCTACACTCTGAAAATGCTGTATCATCTTTATTCTCTGGGAAGCATGTTTTTAAAGTTGACTATGCATGGTGACTATGTTAAAAATATATTAATAAATTCCAGTAAGTAATAACTATATAGGCCACATTTAACTATAATATAATAGAACTAGAAGGAAAATAACAATTGAAAACACACTATTAGTAAGTATGATCCATAAGCATGAGGAATTAGATTATTATGTCAGTCTGGACCCAATCAGGAGTGATTTAAATGGAGGAATTTTAATATAAATAATTAAGATATGATAGAAGGGTACTTCTAAGATTTTAAAAGAACTCTGTAGGGTGTCCTGAAACTGGTGAAAGGCCAAATTTGAAAGGTGGCAGGCAGGTCAGACTTCACTGGAGTGGGCAGGGTGTAGCCCACAGGATGGCGGAGAAGTCTGTTGGATTGAAAGGCCCAGAACTGCCCACGGTCATTGGGAAAGCAAAAGGCAACTTCCTACCCAGGGAGGAGGCAAATGTGAGCCAGGGCCAGGCATGCAGAGAAAGGCAGGTGACACTGTGGGCAGAAGGCCTGGAGTACTCACTTCTTGTAGGAAGGACCACAGGGGAGGCACCTCTGCAGGAAGCAAACAAGTGGGAGTAATTGGGGTGCTAATGTGTATGTGGGGGTAGTTGGAGTGCATGGTGCCCTTGTTGGGAAGGCAGCAGGGTAATGATCTCAGGCCAGCTAGGGCTGAGGGTCCTTGCGGGACCATGAGTTCTGGGCATGATGGGGCAGCTCCTGACCACTGCCATTATACCCACTCTTATTAGTGATATGGTCATCAGACCCAACAAGAGTGCCCCTAACTCCTGCAGTGGGCCTTGAGTCCCCTCTACTGAGGGAAGTTAGACTCACTCTGAAGGAGGGATGCTTAAAGGAAATCTGCATGTTATCACAGAGCAGGTATTGAAGGGTGTGTTTGGAATCAAATGATAGTCGATACATTTCTGGCACGATGATAATTGAGTTGGTTCCAGAAAGTAAAGATGACCTACTATTAGGAAATCTAACATTCTCCAAAATTATGTGGCTTGTAAATGATAGAGTCTGCTTTTAGACATATAACTATCTTAATCATGGTGGCAGTGGATAAGAGTTCTTGTCCCAAATTTTGTCAGTTCTTTTTGGAAAAAATTTTTAAAATAATTTTTGCCATCTTAAAATAGTGTGATGATATCGCCTTGTGGTTTCAATTAACATTTCAGTAATGACTAGTAGAACTGAGCATTTCTTGTGCTTATTTCCCAATATTTGTCTTATTACGGGTATTTTTTTAAATTTTTTTATTTTTGAACAACCATACAAGTTTTTAACAAAATAATATAAAATGTATATATATATATATATATATTCTGGATATTGCAATTACCCTCAGGAGTGCCCCCCCAATTACCCTCCCTTATCCCGCCCTTCCCCTTCCCACAATATCTCTAAAAAAAAGTATTAGGTTGTAAAACATTATATCTTATCTGGATTTAACACATGCTACTAGAGCAACTTTCTCACTGTCCAGGGTCTAGTCACCACCTCCACAGATGAGTGGAGACAATCGACCCTTAGATCTCTGGGTTAAGCTGATTTTACTCAGCATGATTTCTTCCATAGTCATCCATTTACCTTCAAAGGCTGCAATATCATTGTTTCTAATTGCTGTGTAAAATTCCATGGTATACATGTACCACAGTTTTTGGATCCATTCTTCCAGTGAGGGACATCTGGGTTGTTTCCATAGCCTAGCAATAGTAAATTGTGCTGCTATGAACATTGATATTGCTGTGTCACTATAATGTGCTGATTCTAAGTCCCCTGGAAAGATACACAGGAGTGGAATAGCAGGGTCATATGGTGGACTCATCCCTAGTTTTTTGAGGATTCTCCACACAGCTTTCCAGAGGGGCTGTACCAGTCTGCAGCTCCACCAACAGTGTGTTAGTGTGCCTATCTCTCCATAGCCCCTCCAGCATCTATTACTGTTTATTTTCTTCATCTTTGCCATTCTGACTGGTGTAAGGTGATATCTTAATGTGGTTTTCATTTGCATTTCTCTGATTACTAGAGATTTAGAGCACTTTCTCATGTATTCATTGGCTTGATCAATGTCCTCTGGTGAGAAGTTTCTGTTTAGCTCTTTGGCCCATTTATTAATTGGGCTGTTAGTGTATTTGTAGTTGAGATTTTTGAGGATTTTGTAGATTCTGGATATGAGACCCTTGTCAGAGGAATCATAGCCCATGATTCTCTCCATTTCCGTAGGAAACCTCTTGACTCTTTTGATTGTTTCCTTGGCAGTACAAAAGCTTTTTAGCTTTATGGCATCCCATTCACTGATTTTTGACTTTACTTCCTTCACCTTTGGAGACAAGTTGAGAAAGTCTTTGCCTACTCCCAAATGTTGAAGTGTTGGACCAATTTTGTCTTCTATCAGTTGCAATGTAGCTGGTTTAATACCAAGCTCTTTGATCCATTTTGATTTGATTCTTGTGCAAGGAGAAAGATATGGGTCTAATTTCAACTTTCTGCAAGTGGCTGACCAGTTTGTCCAGCACCATTTGTTGAAGAAGCTGTCACTTCTCCATGTAATATTTTGTCCCCCTTTGTCAAAAATCAGATGTTTAAAGATTTGAGGATTTGTTTCGGAGTCTTCTATTCCATTGGTCTTCTTCATTATGGGTATTTTTTAAACCTGAACTTCCTTCATAATATCAAAACATTAAAAGTAAAAGTAAATTGAGTTACATTTTAAAAAAATAACTGTTTTAAATGTATAGTTTCAGTGCTTGAGAAATTTACCAATGCTTTTAAGTCAAATTATTGTTCCCTAGAATTTTAATTAACTTTTAATTAATTAATTCTAGCTTTATATTTTACCAATTAACTCTGCAATCTTTTTACTTAAATAACATTCAATTGGATTTTCTCAAATGAAACTTTGTTACCCACATTCTATGGAATCACAAATTATAAATTACATAGAAGATAAAATTTAAGAAGTAAAATAGATAAAGGTAGGACAGTAATATCATTGAAAGCCAATACTGCATGGAGCCGATGGGTGTGAGCTCAGCCTAGCTTTGCTACTTACCACTTGTGTGACATTGGACAAATATTAAGTAGCAATACCTGTTACCTAATTTATCAATTCCATAGTTTCTTCAAATTTAAAATGGAGTTAATAATTTTCACTAGATCATGAGATTATTATGAGGATTAAGTGAACAGTACCTGACACATAGTAAGTAGTCAACAAATATAGCTGTATGAAAGTGATTCCTGTTTGCCTGTGCTTACAGTGAGCTAGGTTCTTCTTCTGGTGCTTTACTTTGGGTCTTATTTATTCCTTCTTTATGATGAAGGACCAATCCTCACCTTTCAAATAAGGACCCAAAAGCTTGCAGAGTATATAATAGAAAGTATCAGAGCTAGATGTCCAATCTCAAAAACCCACATTTTCCCCATCACAATCTAGTTGGTTTCTGAATTAGCTTCCAACCTGTTCAGCTCTTAATTGCATTTGCAAATACTCTCATTGAAACAGTCTGTTGGATTAGAAATCCAGTGTGTGTGTGTGTTTAATTTGTTTTTGTTTAAAGGGAAGATGCCCTTAGTTAGAAAGTGGAATCATCTTCAGATGCAATTTGCATAGCTTAGAAGGAGAGTCTGAATGAGGCTACTTTTCACTTTTTGTTTCAAGGACAATGAGAAATACATGAATGAACAAAAATGCTTGCAGATTTCATAAATCATTGTTTAGGAAGAATAAAAGAAGTTATCTTACATTTTTATTTTATATAGTCATATCCAATTCCTTAGAGTTAATTAGAAAATATATATGATTAAGATGTCCTTTTATAACATTAATAAGATAGGAAGGAATGCAGAGAGGGGAAAGAAAAAGACTTGGTAGGGAAGGCCTTAGACCACTGTGAAGCTGTGAGCAAGTTCCCTCAGGGATGATGAGACATCCTTGCTATCCATGAGTAGCCAAAAGAATGGGCCCTCGTGGTATACTTGCCCTGCTTGGTCAATTGCTGGGACAAGACTAGGGTAGTATGACCTCACGACAAACATGGTGTCATCCAGATGCAGCTGACAGTTAACTATGACCCCTGCAGTAGGACACTAGGGTATTGTGTTTCTTGGGTCACCATGTATAATATGAGAGTTATATATTGGTAGGAAACTAACTCAGCCTTTCCATCTATAAATGTTCTTATTTCACCCTCATGTTTTAAATTTATTCACTGAGCCTCAATACTGTGTTGACAGATAGTACTTCCCAGTACCCAGAAAATATTGCCTAGTTTTCTAGCTTTTATTTTATAGTAAGAAGTCAACTTTCAGTCTAATTATGTATTTTAGTGTAAATTATTTTGTTTGCTTTTAAAATTATTGTTTTTGATGTTCTGCAATTTCACTACAATGTGCCCATAATAAATCTGATATATATATATATATATATATATATATATATATATATATATATGTACGTGTGTGTGTGTGTGTGTGTGTGTGTGTGTATAAAGAAAGAAAGATGTGCTGGGCTGAGCTGGAGTGGTAGCTCAGCGGTTATGGCACTTGCCTGGCATGCGCGAGTATGTGAATTCAAACCCCAGCAACACGTGCACAATGAAGTGTCTGAGGAATGAAAGTCACATGAAAAACTAAATAAAAAAACTGTTTCTCTCTTTCTCTCTCTTTTTTTCTCTCTCTCTCCCTCCCTCTCTCTCCCCCCTTCTCTCTCACTCACTGTCCCTCTCTCTTAAAAAAAAAAAGTACTTTCAAACTTCAGAGACCAAACTCACCCAGTGACCCTGATGTGCTTGACTCAGCCTGTATTTGTAATAATATCTGCCCTGATACATGGCTCAATTGCTGGGTTTTAATGATTAAACTTAAATCATTTTTTAATGGAAAGGAAACAGACAATCCCATCTCCTCTCCTGGAAGAATCTTCCTTTTTCCAGAATTGTTTATTGAACAGGCATCTGTCCCACGTAATCAAATCTAATGATCAAAATAGGCCATAATGAAAAATCCCTGTGGTGGAGAGAGTAGTGTTTGGAACTTCATATGCAGACTTGATTCTCCATGCTTCAGAGGACTTGGTGCTGCTTGGGGAGTTTTCTAAAGGTTCTAACGTTGTTGAAGGGCAGAGAACCAGGAGCTTGGAGCAACAGGTGCTTTTCTGCAGGCAGCACGGGTAGGTTAAACAGGGTGGTATGATCTGTCATGTTCAAAATTGGAAGGTTTCATCTGAAGCCTGACTTTAGAAGTTCCTGCGATAAGGGAGGAAAGTCAGCGTAGAACATGTGAAATGTTCTTCAGTGTTGGTATTTAAGTGTTTTGCATTAAAATATTTAACATGCTTTATGTATTCTTCCCCCATCATTCTTTTCCTACCTTTTGTAAGATCTAAGCATAACTTTGGATTCAACATTTGGAGCTGACATCTTTCTTCTTTTGAATTCCTTTGTAGTACATAAAACTGCCTATATCTGGCCATTCGGGGCTTACAAAAGTGGCATGTCATTTGGTTCAAGATTATATAAAGGGGGCTGGAGTGGTGGTTCAGTAGTTTGAGCGCTTGCCTGGCATGCGTGATGACCTCAGTTCAAACCCCAGTACCACATATACAACTAAATGTTGGAGAAACAAAGGCCAGATGAACAAACAGAATCAATTCACTCTTTTTCTCTTTCTTCCTCTCTCCTTCTCTCTCTCTTTAAAAAAAATTATATAAGGAATATGTGACAACTTTTACTGGTTTGTATTACAAATAGTTCCTGAAATTCATGAAGCCCATTTTCCATACACATTTTTATCCCCCCAATTACTTGAATTGGAATGTGATTCTAAGCTAGAGGTTGCCAAGTAGGTGGTGGAGGCACCCTGGACATGAAGTCCACAATCAGAGACTTAGGTGTCTGGCTCTGCTGCCACCCAGCTTGTATAATCTTGAACAAGGCACCTTTGATTTTTAGCCTAGGAAAATGAAAGGTGGTGCTAGGGAAGGTGCCTACTGTGCTGGCTACATTCCATAAATGAATTGCTTTCTGTCACACTTTGGTAGTTGAGTGTTTTCTCTCTAAAATTTCCCATGCAATCTCATGTTATCCTACAACTGAATCTACCCTAATTCTCTGCTTCCTCTTTTGTTGTGATAGCTACTCTTGTCTTCATTAAGCACTTCTTCTCTTGTCTATTCTCACCCAGCCTGCCTGAGATGCTACTCATCTGCTCAGCTCAGGATCTTTGCTAGGCAGTTCTAGAATTGTCCTTATAGACATCCCCACTTGTGTTTATAAATTCTTCCCAAAAGGCTCTTGTCAGCTTTCCTTTTCCAAATTTTCTTCTGGTTACTTACTTGAATGTTTACATATGTAAAAGCATGTAGTGAGATTTGCTTGAAGAGTGTCAATTGCTAAAAGGTCTTCTTGCCTTTCCCCTGGAATCTCCTGGAGCAGCCTCTTCCTCTCTTTAGCTTAGTGCCTAGGTGTCTCATGGTGATGCAGCCCTATCATCCAGGGAAGGTAGTTTACCCAAGGATAAATTCATCCTCTGAGAGATTTTTTTCCCTCTGTGGGATACTGACTCTTACTAGTAACGATTGCACTTAGGTTCTTGTTTATTGGCCAGGCGTCTGCCTAACATATGTGAGCTGTATTGTATATATACACATTCATCACTGGAACCATTAGGCTTAAAAATGACCTATGACAAAAGCATTGCCATCTGTCCTCTGTGGGAAAGATTAACACATGTTTATAGCTGTGTATAAAGTGAAGAAAAATCATAATAAGACTATTGAGGACCTAAACTAAAGCACATACAGACCAAAGGTAAATTTTACAGTGTTGTTAAAGAATGTAATAGGTTATAGAATGAGGTGTTCGAATTACTTTCTTATAGGAAAAAATAAACAGGCTTTCAGGTTTCATCTTATTTGGATAAATTTTCAGATATTTGGCTTAAAGACAGAAATGAACTTGTTAGTTTTTGAAGGTCTTTCCAGGTATGGTTCTATGAAAATAAACTACTTATCCTGAGGAGAGTATGAAACTTGTCAACCCATAGTTTATGATCCACGGTTGACCTCCCTTGTCTGTGGAAGATAAATTCCAAGGACCATATACAGATAGTCTCCAATTATCAGGGCTTGACTTAGGAATTTTTTTTACTTCATTATGGTACAATATGCATATAGTAGAAACTGTACTTTGAATTTTTATCCTTTCCCAAGCTAGTGACACACAGTGTGAGAGTCTATGAAGATGCTTGGTGGTGGCAGAAAGCCGTGGGTCCCAGTAGTCATATGATCAGGAGGGAAACACCAACTGTGTACAGTGTGCTGTGTTCTTCTGTGTTTTCCATAGGTTAGGATTATTAAAGGCATTTTCATCTTGTGGTACTTTCAGGTTATGATGGATTTATCTAGATGTAACCCCACTATAAATCATGGTGTATCTGCACTGTGTTTTTTCTTATCCATGCACGTCTGTGGTAAGGTTTAATATGTAAACTAGGCACAGTAAGAGATTAATAATAGTAATTAATAATAAAATGGGGCAATAATAACAACATGTAGTAAAAGTTATGTGAATGTGGTTGGTCTCTGTCTCATAGTATCTTAGTGTACTGTTCTCACCCTTGCTCCTCTTGTGAGGACATGAGTTGATACAGTGCCTGTGTGCCGAAACAAAGTAGGGTGAATGACATAGGCTACTATTGACTTTCTCTACCAACCCCCAGGAGGTTGTAGTTTGATGAAATTGCCCACAGTCTGGCTCCATCTAAGATCATGAATCATCCCTTTGTCCAGCGTATCCATGTTATATATTCTACCCATCTGTTAGGCACTTATTATCTATCTCAGTTATCAGATCAGTTGTAGTAATATCATAGTGTTTGTGTCCAAGGAACCCTCAGAATGGAATATAGTTTAAAATTTATGAATTGTTTCTGGAATTTCCAATTAATATTTTTTTGCCTGTGGTTGATCATCATAGGGGACATGTTGCAGGAGAATCTTAGTGAAAAGTGTATAAAAGACAGTCTTAGTCTAGATTGAGAATCTGATGAGTCCAGACCCTCTTCCCATAAAAATACCTAGACTCATTTATATGAAAAGTTCTGCACAGAATTGCCAATTTTAGGAGGAATTTCAAATTCTCACATGGTAACCATAGTATCAACTATGGCTAATACAGGTTTTAATAAGCTGACATGATATGGTAACAACATCACTCATGTGTCTCTGACTCTCCCACTAGACTGTAAGTCCTTTGAAGGGAAGGGCCATATTAATTTGCTTCACTTTGGGACCTGGTACAGAGAAATGAGTCAGTAAATATTTGTGTTGGAAAGGAAGTGAAGAGCTAACAACATGTATGGTAAAATAATTCTTAGCATAACTGAGAATAGACCAAGTCTGGTAAGACACACATTCAAGTACAAATTTATCCAGTTTATCTGCACCCCTGCTGTTCTTCCACAGCTGAGCTAGCCACTTAGTAGGTGGTAAATGACAATAGTTAACCAGCTCATTTGCTTTCAAATCATATCATCTGACTTCTCTCTAGAGGTTGCCCTCTTCTTGTCAGGTAGTACTCTAATATTGACTGGGCAGCTATATATCTGGAACAACCTATACCCCATCTTTGACATAAAAGGACATAGTTAGCATTACCCAGGGACTCATGTATTTCTGGAAAATTGTTATACTTGTAGTAACTGCAGTATATGAAAACCCAGCCCTAGGATCCCAGCAGCACTTGTGAACATAGACGCCTCTGAGCACTCAGCATAGATGCCACAACATTAGTACCCTTCCTAGCAGCAGTCCACAGTGCTTGGCATTCATTGTTTAGATTTGGGTAGCTTTAGGAAAAGAAAGGGCCCAGAACTGCAGGTCTCTTCTCACCCATTATGTCTTATTCCTTTGTCTTGAGATGGTGGTAATGTATTGGTATATTTTTTAAGTAGCATTTTGTTAGTGGCCAAGGCTGCCTACTCTTAGCTGAGTAGGAAAGCCCTGTGAGCATGGGTCATGCCAAAAACAAAGGCTAGTGAATTAAAAGGATTTTAAGGGTAAACTTTATTTCTTGTTCCCAGTATACTTGCCTTGACTTTAAAGATCTAGGATAACAATATTTTTGCTTAATTAATGGTTAAATTTTTACATATATCATTGAGAAAAGTGAGTCTTAGTAATTTTGTTCTTATGCAGATAAAGTTCTAAAGGTTAACTATTCTCATTAAATCAGAGTATATACAAATTTTGCTATAATTTTACATTTACATATCTCACTTATTATGTACCCATGGTTTTTTTTTTTTGAGTTCCAGAACTCAAAGTGGGAAGCTGATTACAGAATATAAATTGATAAATTAAAAGATAAATTGGTATATATCAAAAGTCTTGAAATTTTTTAGACTTTTCAATTTATACATTTGAATTCTACTTCTAGAAATTAAGGTTAGGAAATTATCACAAAGCTATAGTACAGAATTGTTTATGTAAAAATGAAATTGTTTTAGCATGAAAAAATTTGTTAATAACCTATAGGTTTCTCAAATATAAATTAATTTCCATTTTTAAGATAGAATTCTATGATACATTATGTATGATTTTCCAAGCATACTTAATAATGTGCAAAAATATTTTGATGTTAATTTTTAAATATATTAAAAACAAAAATATAATTTAAAAATCTTATATGTAATTTAAAATATGTATTCAAAATAAATATTTAATTACTAATAACATTCAGCATCATTTAAAAGTAACAGGAACACTAAGAGATAATCCTTGCGTTGCATGATTTTGCTGGCCTAAATTCCAGATAAGTAATACCAGTCTCCTTAACAGCATAGTCCAAATTTCACTTCCCTTGGTATTAACTGGGAATAATTGCATGAAGTACAACCTTTGCTAGTAGCTCTTTAGTCAGTAAATCACGGTATAAATAACAGACATGCATCGTTATAAATGACCAATCATGCCACCAATTTCTAAGTCCATTAGGAGCAATTGATTACTATGTGTCTGTTGTTTAATACACAGACTCAAAAGCATGTAGCTGTGTTGCCTCCTTGCCTGCTAGTGATAAATGCATGTAGCATTTTACAAAAATAAGTAATGGAAAGGAGTCATTCAGCAAGAATGAAAGTGTATCAAAAAAACAAGAAATGATAATGCAGGAAGGGAAAGTTGAATGGAAAGTACGTGGAGTTATAAAAGCAGCAGCTGACTTCAGGAATGTTGGAACTACTACCCTTGGAGAGGTTTTAGATACATGTAGCTAGAGGAACTCAGGGAGAGTGAACTTACCTACCTAAAAGAAAAGGAAGAGGATGTACCAGAGGAAGTGATGCTGGCAAACAAATCGGTGTAGGAACTCTTGGAAATATTTCATGACATTGAAAGTGCAAAGGATGGGCCCGAGGATGTCGTTCAGTGGTGTATCACCTGCCTGGCATGTGTGAAGTTCTGGATTCTAGCACCAGCACCCTGCCCCATATACACATACATGCAAAGGATGAAATGCTGGGGGTTGATCCAGGTTCAGAAAAAGGCATGGCAGTTCACCAAGGCATGGAAAGGTGCTGTCTCCCCTACATTGTAAATTTTAGTACAAGAAGACAAACACTAGTGAAACTATTCAAATTACTCTTGATAATTATTTTTAAATAAATCACTTTAATTTTCAATGTTTCAAATTCTGCAGTGCTAAATAAAAGGTTTACTTTTTAATTTCTCCTAGACATTTATAATAACAGATTTTTTAAAAGAAAGGGAACAGAGAGAGAAAGAAGCAACTTTTATTTAGTTTTTCGTGTGACTTTCATTCTTTGCATGCTTTGTTTTGAACGTGGTGCTGGGGTTTGAACTCATACTCCACATGCCAGGCAAGCACCGCAACCACCAACCCACCACTCCAGCCCCATAAGAGATTTTTTTAATGTTTTGTTATACATTTTAAGAAACAAGGAGCAATCTTAATTTCCCCATTCATTATTAAGATTATTTGCATGTTTTAAGTCCACATAGCCATTTTTATGGTCCTACCATGCAAAGTGAGGACTGCTTCTATAGATAATATGACACACACTGAATTGCTTGCAGTGGTTAACTCTGAATGTTAGAACCGTAAGTGATTTCCATTGTCTGCCTTAAACCATATGTATGTTTCAGATTTTCTTAATATGTATCACTCTTTATTTCACAAAAAAAGATTTAAAATCCCATTTTTCCTTAGCAAAAACAATTTATAACATTGAATGTCTACCTTCTCTGTCTTGTCTCAGCTTCCCAGTACCTTCTAATAAATCAGTGGTATCACTTTCTTGTCAGCCAACAGTCCACTTTCAGCTTTTTTCCTATTTTTTTCCCATTTATGGAGTAAAAAAAAATCGAGACCCATCAACTGCATGGTACCTATGGAAGACTTTCCTTAAATATATAAGAGACACATGTTGGTTAAAAACAAAAGCATAGAAGAAGGTAAATCATGCTAATGATACTTAAATCTGACATGGTTATTTTTAATTTTAAGCAAAGTGGATTTCATAATAAAGAATATTACCAGGTATAAAAAGTCATTTTCTAATGATAAATTTGTAAGTTAATCAAGTAGACTTTAATAGTGCTAAACAAACCACATGATCCAAAAAACTGTTACAAGAATAAGGATAAAAAGACAAATCTTTGTTTTAGTCAGATTTCAATGTTCTTCTCTTGATGATTGGTAGAACATATAGAAAGCCAGAAAGAAAATGGTAAACTTAAACAGCAATACTATCCAATTTGACCTGATTGATATTCATAGAACACCCAACAAAAGAAGAAAGTGTGTTCTTTCAAGTGCACACTGAACATTTATGAAGACAGCCCATATTCTGAGCCATAAAACAAGTCTCTAAAATGATCCAAGTCATATAAAGTATTTAAAAATTTATAAATACATAAAAATTTTATGTAAGATTTATAATACGTGATGATTATAATTTATAAATATATAAAACTCACCATGGTGAGATAAAATTTAAAATCTATAAAAGAAACATTTAGAAAAATCCTCAAATATTTGAAATTGACACACTTCTAAATAAGTGCGGATTCAGTGAAAAATTAAAAATTAGAGTTTTGAGCTGAATGAACATGAAAATGTTATCAGACCTTTGTCTGGCTGTTTGACATTCAACAGGCCAATTCATTCAAAACACAAGGAGTTGCAGTAAGGAAGATGATTTTTGAAAAGCTGCTGATGGAAAAGATGAAGGACTCATGTTCAAAGTTCATCTTGCTGGGAAGCTGATTTAGGAGTGTTTTATATGGGGGGGTGATGGTTGATTGCAGACTGGAGGGTACCTTCTTATAGCAAGCGAAGATTGATCAGACTGGTGGACACCTCATTGGGTGGGCGAGATGATTCACATCTGTTCTTAATTGCCTAATTACAAGGTCTTTTTCAGTTTTGCAAATATTAAGAGAAATAGCGATTATTTTTGTTTACAGATTAGATGCCTCTGTGCAATTCCTAATATATTACACAATGGATGGGCTAGAGGAAGTAGCTGCAGAGAAAAAAAGATAAGGGTCAGGTCAAATGAAATATGGAGTGCTTAATGCATGGTATCAAAAGCACTACATATCAGAATTTGTGGGATGCTGTTAAAACAGTACTTAGGGGCAGAGAAATTTATAGCACATAACTCTTACGTTAGAAAAGGAGAAAAGAGGTCTCAAATCAGTGACCTCAGCTTCTACCACCAGACTCTGGAAAAATCAAATTAAACCTAAAGAAAACAGAAGGATAGGAATATCACAACAGAAATCAGCGATAGGAGAACTGTAAAGAAATTAAGTGAAACGCAGTTCTTTGAAAAGATCAACAAAACTGGTCATTGACAGACTGATCAAGGAAAAGAGAAAACACAAAATATCAATATCAGCAATAAGACAGGAATCTGGCAAGACATTCCCACAAATTCTACAGTTGTTGAGAAGCTAATATTCTGGAAAGGTTTATACCTTTCAACCAAAAGACACAGATGCAGTTGAAACGTTTTTTTCAGAACAGAAGCAAGCAAATCTTGTTCAAGAAAAAGATAACCTCTCAGGTGCTCTACCAGTTCCAAAAGGATTCGTGAAAAAAAATAAATGGAGTCTCTCCCTGTATCCTTCAGAAAGTTTTCTCCTTGATACTATTTGATAGTCCTTTCATTAGAATTAGAAAATTCATGATACTACATGATATTCCTTTAATTAGAATCAGAAAATACAAGCTTAAGCTTGGGTTACCTCTCTGGGAGCGTTAACACTCTAACCTCACTGACAAATCAGATCATTCCTGCTTTGATGTGGGTGTAGGAGGTAAAGCAGGAAGGTTTGGTGTTCATGAAGCACGGCGGGATACATGGTATTCATCTCCAGCCTTGGAAACTTATCTACTCAAGGAAGCTGGGCTCAGAGGCATCTCTCATCCTGCACCATGGGAACCAAGGTGCCCTCTTTCTTTGACCAGAGTGTAGTGTGTATGGCATGGAAGCAATGACAGCTTATGGCAGCTCTTTCCACTCTAGAGATACCTGCTGTTCTCCCCATCAAATGGAGAGAAGTATCTGTTCTGTGATTTTGGCTTCAGAATATTGAACATTTTTCCTAATATGCCTTATCATTTATAGTAAACAGTGAAGTTTTCTATAAATTTAGAATTTGAAATTCTAGAGCCAAATCTGCCAGGTAAACTCCAGGCTTCTTAGATGATTCAGAAGTACAGATCTCTTCCATCTTCCCTGACAATGGCCAGCGCAGTAAGAAACTTCATAAATATTCAACAGCTCTCTAACTCTTGAGTTTCCCATAGTAGCCGATATCATCAAAATTCACGTTTTAATTCTGCCGGCAAAGGTCAGCATCCTGTTCTGTTGGGTGGAGACTAAGAACAGTTTGAGAAACTTTCCTGTGGAAAATAAATAAATAAAGTTCTGTAGTGCCTTAATACACATTTCTTTGCTTCCAAAATAAACAGCTAGATATGACTTAGCAGAGCATAAAATTGTCTGTTGATCCTGATTTGAACTTAAAAATGTTGCTAGATCTTCCATTTACAGCTAGTAAGTTGCATGTCTTGGCACCTGGTGGTACATCTCTGAATTGTAACAAATAGTAAAATAAATAAGTAAAACTAAAAATAGTTATTTCTTTCAGGAAAAATACAGATGAGAGTTTTTGTATGTGTACTAGTGGTGACATTTGTTAATCTACATTAATTATCAGTGCACTTCCTGAGGGAACTGAATTGTGTCCGTCTGTTACAGAGAACTTAGGGGTTTTTTGGTTTCCAACATGAGCAGCAGCCCTTGGGTCTGATTTGTAATTATTATCAAAGAACATGGCCACTTGGTTGCCATCCCCATGCAATCGGGCCATTTTGGGATGATGGCCCCTAGTACTTTCATGGCCAGTGACCCAGTGCATCTGATTGACGTAATGTGTAAAGGCTTCTTTTTTATCCCATTCATAGAAAGATTTATCAGGGAATTGCAATGACCACTTTCTGTCTTCAAGCCAGTGGTTGGACTTGAAGAGCTCTGCTGGCACCTTCAAGCTCTTATAAAGTTCATTTGTTCATTTAAGAGATAATTAGGGGCTGGAGCAGTGGCTCAGCAGTTACATTGCCTGCTTGGCATGTGAGAGGACACGGATTTGAACCCCAGCACAACATACACAACTGAGTATAAGAGCAACAAAAGCCATGTGAAAAACTAAATAAAATTGATTTTCTCTCACTGTCCCTCTGTATCTCTCTTTTAAAAAAAGTTTGTTATTAAAAATGAAATATCTAATATGTAATGAAATATAATGAAAGCCGAGTAGTATTTCAAATGAAGCTCTGTACTGTAAAGTGTAGTGTTTTATAAAAGCATTAGCAGAAATATTATTCTTTTTTTTTTAAAGAGAGGGACAATTAAGAACAAGAGAGAATCAACTTTATGTAGTTTAGAAATAGTCTTAAGGAAGTTTGTTAATGCAGTTTTTCGACTTTCCTTCCATTAAAGTATCACTTGGTTCAAAGAGAAATTGGTCACATACTCTGTTCAAAGTTACTGTTATTCTCATATAGAACTTATTTAGTAATTTTTGAGTTATTTTGGGCCACGTGTAACATGATCTGCTAAAAACAAGTTGAGAAAACTGAGCCTTGACTGATTTGACCTCATTAGCATCCTTCCTCAAAATAGATGTATTGTTATTTTGAATCATTAGCATATGTGTATAACTTGTAATAGGTATTTTTGCTTTCTCTTTGATTGGCTAACCTACGATCATTAGCAGTTTCCACAGTTTGTCCTTGAGATTAAGCCGTCCTCCGGATGTCACTGAACACTTGATATCTGTGATCCATTCTCAGAGGTTGCTGTATCATCAGGAGCAAGTCTCTTAAACCACTTCTCATATGTAGCAGACAACCACACATTTGTCAGAGAAATAAATTTAAGTATAAATTGCTTGTTTAAACTATATTTATCTTTCTGTCAGTGTGAATTGAAGGGGAAAATTTTCAACTCATAACTTTTTTTATAATTATGGCTTAACTCATAACTAAAGATTAACTTGAGGCAAAAACGGGAAACTCACATTTCTTATAAATGAAACCTCAAAGCTATTTGGAAGCAGAAGCCAAGATAATTACAAAACACATCATGCAGAAACACAGCAAATACAGAAAGTTCAGTGTCTAACTCAGTGATCAGTTTCCCTTGATTTATCATTGAGAGAAGAGTAAATGACTGTTCAAGAACTGAGCTCCATGTTTCCTGCAGGGTATTGCTTCAGTTAGTTCAGACTAAAACTCTTTGACCATTAACCTGGGCAAGCATAGTAAAATATAAAAAGATGAGATATTTGCATGCTAGGACTTCACATATATGCTACCACAGAGTGCAAATGAAAAGTGAAAAACTAGCCTCACAGATTAGAGGTAGATAAATTCCCTTCTGAATTTTCATTAACTCCCTCCTGAATTTTCACACTTGCATAATTTGCAGAATTGTACATATTTTCTCTAAAAAAAATTTTTTTTTGCATGGTACTGAATATTGTACTTAGGGCCTCGTACGTGCTAGGCAAGTGCACTGCCTCTGAGCTTTTCCCAGCCCTTTTCTAAATACTTTGAGTGTTTAACAAATGTATTTCATATACTACTATTTTTAAAATAAAAAATACATACACATATAAAAGTTATGTGTGTATATGTATGAATGTATATATATTTACATATATGCATACATGTGTGTATACATATAATCTCCAGTAATATTAGTTCAAAGTCTTTGGAAGGGTTAAAAAATGAAAATATTTACCTCTCTTGTCTAGGTTCACAAAAATAATATTTGTTTTCCCAATTGTGTGTATGGATGTGTCTGTATAAGTGAAAATGTATATGCCCTTTTTATACAATTTGATTATAATAGACATACAGATTTTTATCTTGCTCTTTCCACCTTTTTCAATATTCTTTAGCAAAATTTCCAAAATAAATTTTCATTTATTTCCCTATAAATGTAAGTATTTTATAATTAATTTTATTGGTGCATCAGAATTATAAATAACCATGTGGTTGTGACATAGACCTACATGCACATACTACAATTTGGTTGGTTTCATTCCCCTTATTTTTAATGACCGTAGGAATATATCATAATTGGATTAATTAGATTCCTTACCAATGGATGTTTTAAGCTTCCAGGTATATGTATGTGTGGGGGTGGATTTTTTTTTTTTTAACAAACAGAATTATACTGAAAATCCTTGTTAGAGATATTTATGTTGGCTTGTATTTATATAATCATAAGATAAATTCCTAGAAATAGAATTGCTAAGTCAAAGCTTATGAGTTTTTAGTTTTCATTTATCTTGGGAATTGTCTTCCTTAAAAGGTAGAGGACCAGTTTTCATTCTCACTGAAAGTTTGCCTGTTTCCCCACAGCGTTGCTGATTCTGAGTTTTATGAAGTTGTAGCATTTTGCCATTTTGATGTATGAAACCTTGTATCTTTGGTTATTTACATTTTTTTCATCCTGAAGTACAGCATCTTTTGTAAGTTAACTATCTTAGTATGTCTTTCTTTCTATAAATTGATTTAGTGTAACCTTTGCCCATCTTTCCTAGTTTGCCTTTGTAAGAGCAAACTTAATAGAAGTTAAGTTTAATAAACAGAAGGTATGTTAAGTATTAAGACGATTATCTTTTTCTCACAAAAAATATACTTTTTTGTTTTCTCCTTGTATTTTTTATTTTCATAGGTATTTCACTCTAAAGGTAGTTTTTATTTTGCAAACAAGTTTATGAGTGTCTTTCTTTAGGATTTTTGAGTTTTATATCATGTTTTTATGGGTCTTTCCATCTAGGATTACAAATACAGTCACATTTTCTTCTAGTAATTTCATGGTTTTATTTTGTACACTCAGGCATTTGATTTGTTCAGTATTATTGGATGAGGTAGACATTTATCAACGTAGTGGTATGCTGGTACAAGATTTTAACCATCATGTACCGTTAAGATGTTTCATTGGTTCTAATAATTATCCTTTGCCATGCAAGTGTTAAATAAGTGAAAGCAGAACCTCTGTATTATATAAAGTTATCACTTCTTTGAATGAAATTGGTTGCATTTATTTCTTACACCATACTCATTAAATAATTAGGAATAGTGTATGTCCAGGGTAACACCATACCATATTCTATGAAAGTATTATGCCCTTGACCTGATTTACTGTTTTCCTAAAAACAAACAAACAAAAAACCCAACTAAACTGAAGGAGGTGAATGATAGTGATTATTTTTTACCTCAGAAATGTCGGCGAATACAGTTAACTCTCCATATCTGTGAGTTCTGTATCTGTGGGTTCAACCAACCATGGTTGAAAATAGCTGGAAAAAATTTCATCTGTACTGATCAAGTCCGGACTCTCTTCTCTTGTCATTTTCCCTTAAACTATGCAGTGTAACAACTATCCCATTTGGGTATTATAAGTACTTTAGGAATGATTGAAAGTATACAGAAGGTTGGGCTTCATTATCTAGAGATATTGTGCCATTTTATAGGAGGGACCTGAGCATCTGCAGATTTGGATATCCTTGGGGCATCCTGGAACCAGTTCCTACATGAATGCTCAAGGGGTGACTGTGGCAGCCTCCAAGTGGGAAAGCTATTTTGGAATATTTCCCAAGGGTTACAAAAAAGGCATTGTTTTTACATTGCATTCTCTTGCAGAGAAAGTAACATTTTCAGGACTGGTTACCCTCTGGAAAAATCTCTTTCTCCATTTGTTCATCAAAGAGAAACAAACTTGAGACATGTTATGCTCTTTCTTTTAGGGTAACCAGAAAGACTTAATTTGAAGTTGAAGTACTGATGGATAACAGATATTTTGCCATGCCTGTATTTTTTTTAAGTATTTGAAGGTCATGCGATTGCAATTTACCTTGTCAATACTGGTCTTTAATATCTCGGTCTCCTGGAATATATTTAAACTAGATTTTAAACTGTAGAAAGTACCTGCTGTGTTATCAGCAGAGATGAAGGCATAATAGCAAGGAACAACACATTTACAGGTAACACAAAAAGTAAGAAATGGGTGATCTTAAAAAGTGGAGACAAAATGATGTTACATAATCTATCCGCCACGCTGTGTGAGGCCACTTGGCAGGAGATAGTGGCATTGCCCCTGGTCACCTGGGTCAGCCCTGAACAGCTTCATTGGTCACCACATGAAGGACCATGGCAAGTGAATAAGGCTTGCTTCCCACCTCACAAAAGAAGGAATTGTAACACTCCACAGGGATGCAGGGCAGGAAGGGATAATGCATGAAGAGTTCTTAGCACAGCCTGTGGTGCACGGTAAACACTCTGCCCGCCCATTGTTCACCTTTCTCTCTGTTGCAGTGTTACTGGTCGTGTATTATCGTTATTATTCAGTAGTATAATAACGTGTTGGAAAACCATTGTGGCTACAATTAACACAATTCCCAGGTGTCTTCAAAGTGAGCTATGTTTAAGATAAGCAGCCAACTCCATGCAGTTGCTTTGTTTCGTATTTGCTATTTTCCACCGCCCCAGAAAGCCCTGTTGATGGTTAGTGAGCTCAGAAAGCATGCCTATGCATCATTTTTGAAACAGGAAAATAATGTGGATATTTAATAGTGTGGATATTTATCCATAGCTACGATACAGTAAAGTTAGCAGTTTTGATAATGATGTTTGGCTTTTTTGTTTTGGTTTAATGCCTGCAAAATTACCCTGCCAATGGCTCCCAGAGGCCCTTCCCATACAGCCTGTTCTGTAATCATATTACGGATCTCATAAACATCCATCTCTTATTGTAATAAACACTCTTTGTGAACAGCCTCATTAGTGTGCTAAAATAATGTACCCAAGGGTATTTCCAACAATTTCATTGCAGCTCTAAAATTAGCCACACTAATGGCTCTATTGGTGCAAAACCTGCCCCTCCAGCTGGAGGGTCGAGTCCCCTGCATTGCCTAGGAGATCCTGAAGGTGCATGGAGCAGAGCTCCTGGGAAAGGCACCTTGGGGGCAGCAAAGTCCTTTAACATCAAACTTCAAACAAACAAAGTCTTGTTTTAATTTTAATTCTAAATCAATCTCTTTAAATAAATGAACCAATTGCTTAGAAAATGGAGACTTCACTTTATGGAGTTTATGATAAATGTCTACATAATAAAGCCTTAATTATGTTTAATCAGTTTTATATAGAGAATTTTCTTCTTCCAGGTGTAAAAAGCACTTGGTTTGACAAGTTCTTACTGTTAGGAAGAGATTGCTTTTATTTTTATCAGTCTTGCAGTTTTATTATAAAATATCTATTCTTTGAATGGAAATAACCTTTTCTAAGAAAAAAAATTGTTATGAAATAATAACTTTAATATGAGGGGAAAATCCATGTATTTTTCAGTATCCTGGACTTAGTAAATAGTTATTTTAACAGACTTCTAAATCATATAATTTTGCAATACACTTTTGAATCTTAAAATCCAAAAGTAACATTTCTAAGTTTCTTTGTTCCTTGTTTGATGGCCACAGAAAATTATGACAGTCCATTTCTGCTACAGCTGTTCCAGCCTGAGCCCGTCCTGCCTTCCATTTGTTATGACAAGCCTGGCATATGTCACTACTGACACTACACAGCATGCCTAAGAAGCCCTGAAAGGCAGATTTATTTCAGATATTTTAATTACAAACGGTACTATGAGCACAAGGTAACAGTTGGAACAATTTAGGAATGATTAAAGTAAAGCTAAAGTCCTCTTCCCAGGGAACTCTCCTCTCCAGTGAAATCCCTATTCATTTGACGTTGCCATTCATTTCTCTGCTTCCAATCCCAAGCACATAGATCAGTGAATTTCATTTTTAAGTTTTTGCTATTTCTATAAATAGGACTATAGCATACATATTTTGTAATTTCTTTTTCTTTTCATTTATTTTAGTATTATGTGCAGTTTTCCAAGTCAGTACTTATAGGTCTTTCTCATTCTTTTTCACAGCTGCATAGTATTTCATGGTATAAATATACTGTATTCTTCAATCCAAATGCTTCCTAATTCATCACTATTCCAGTTTCCAGTTATTTGTTCTTATAAACCTGATACAGTAAATAGATCTATGTGATTTTTGTACTTCTACATTTCCTTTCATTAGATGTATTGCTAGAAATGAGATGGCTAGATTAAAAAGAAACAGGCTTTTATTTTAATAAATATTGATTACTATATAAATTCCTAAAAGATTCTAGCAGTTTCCATTCTCTACAAAGTATGGGAATATTCCTGTTTCCCTACATATTTATCAGGGGATCTTCTGAGTCTTTTTAAAATATTTTGTTTAAAAGTAAAAATGATATCTGTGATAAACTTTCAATTTGGATTCTGTGGCTGTAGCATAAAGAAACAGAAATGAGGGGCTGGAGCAGTGGCTCAGTGGTTACAGGGCTTGCCTGGCATGTGCAAATATGCGAGTTCAAACCCCAGCACCATGTACAAAATGAAATGTCCAAGGAATGAAGGTCACATGAAAAACTAAATAAAAATTACTTCTCTCTTTTTCTCTCACTGTCCCCTCTTTCTTTAAATAAAAAAATGAAATAAAAGCCACATAAATGCAAAATATGTATATCACCAAGGCATTCTATTTGGATATGTAGAGAAGTAGATGATTTTATAGAAATTTATAAATTATCAAGCATGGCATCAGAATTGATACAAATACAAAGTTTCAATAGTTGTTAAAATTTGATCATCGAAATGATGTTCTTCAACATCTTTAAAATTAGAAGCCACAGATCTAATTTGTTTTTATCACAGTGGGTTAAAAGAGTGATATGCCAGTCCAACAAAGAAATCACAAAAGTATTTATACCCTGTAGAAATTCAAAGATGTCAATATGCATATTATCACCAAAGCAAACATTGTTAGGCATTACAGCCAATCAGAATTGTTTTATGCTTTAAAGTTAAATGTCGATTTCATAAGACGTGATCACCCCTTCTGCCTCCTAGGTATCTTAAAAGACGTCTTTTATTAGAAATAACATTTCCAAGGACTGTTTAATGACAGAATAGAATTGGATTTTCTGCAGCTGCAGGCAAAGAGGAAACCTTTTGCCCTTTATTTTCTTGCTAAAATTTCTTTCATAAGCAATTAGAATGACTGTCAATTTGAAAGGTAAATACTAGAATTCTGTTACTTTGCAAAAAAAAAAATCTTATGGTAAAAAAACAAAAACAAACAAAAAGCAAGTAAACCGTGGTAATGTGACATTTTGCATCTTCAAGATCTGTCCTTAAAATGTTGCCAAGCCTATGTGGTTTAATTTTCAAGGAATAAACTGCTCCTGTGCTATTCAGTTAGAGTGCAGAATAAGATGGAAAGCTTCCTGGTTTATTTTCATGAAGCTGCAATAAAACGTCTCCGAAAGCATGTTAGATCAGCGGAAGGCCACTTTCACTTAGGAATGTAGGTAAGAAGTTTTAAAAAAATGAATTCTAGCAGTGTGTCAAAGTACCAGTGTAATCCAATAGAGTTTGGCTGAGGAATTCATAAATAATTCAAGTGCTAGAAAAGCATGATTTAATTTTTTAAGAAATTAGAGAACAAAAACATCATAATCGATACTACATGTTTAGCCAGCAATTTCATTTTTTAAACGCTATTTAAGAAAGAATGTCTCTCCAAACATGTTAAAGGTTGTTTCCTAGAAATCAATAGTAAACATTTTAAATAAGGAACACTAAAAGCTTTTTAAAATTGAAGACGAGGAGCACCTTCTGTTGTCACTAGTGGTCAACAGTGGTGGGCAGTGGGTTACAGACAGTGCTGTGAGTTCAGAGTAGATCTTCCACCTAAAAGTGATCATTATTTGCAACTGCTAAGATTTTTATCCCTAGAAAAGAAATTGAAATAAAATATGTTGGTCAGAAAAGGCAAATTAAAAGATATGCAAGATAAAATGGTACACAAAAATCAATGGCTTTCTTTATACTGGCATTAATTTGAAAGCAAATAGAGGAAAATACCTTTCACAAAGGTGAATAAACTCTTTCTATAAAAAGGCCACAAATAAAAGTAACAAGAAAATGCAAGACGTAAGTTGATAACTGTAGAAAACTTTAAGGACACAAAGTATGACCTACATAAATTCAGAGACATGGTATAAAGATTTATTACTATTAAAAATAGTATTTCTAAATTGATATGCAAATTTAATTTTAATCATGATTCCATCCACGTTTTTGTTTTTAAAAATGATCCTATAAGATAAACATGAGGGATTTACCAAGAAAGTCTTAAACAGAAAATCCTCTTTTCATGACTTTTTTCCCCATATGTTCATCCCCTGTCTGTTGCAAGAGCTCTTTAATGGACAAGTGCAGGAATAAATTTAAAATAATGAGAGAAAGGGCAATGGGAGTCAGTAGCAGGTTAAGATTTTGGTGTATTTTGTGGGACAGAAGGCAGACTGAAGCCATAGGGAGGTTAAGCAGGACTGAGGAATGCCAGCCCCAAACCCACTGCCACAGGGACAGGCACTGAGCAGCCTCTGTGACACTCGCTCGCCTCTGACTCCAGGGGAGGTGATGACAGTGGGGCATTTTCAGAAGTCTTTATAAAGAGCAGCCCCACCATTTGATCCCTCCTGTGCTCCTCACCAATTCTACATGGCAGGGACACAGAACGCACCCATAGCTGCCTGCAGGGGTGCCAGGATTTCCCCTAACGCAGCCGAAGCTGAGAAGAAATCAGAGCATCTGGGAGTGAAGCCTTCTGAGTTTTCCGCAGTGCAGTGGTGGTAGAAGTGCTGGTGAGGGTTCAAGGAAGACTCTCAGACTCCACAGCCCACTGAAGGCTGTACTGCCTGCCGCCGCTCCCTCCACAAGGGACCTGCGTGCTTGCCAGTGTGCCTGCGCTTTGAGGACCCAGATTTGGAACTTTAGCTGTGACCTGCACCCTGAGCTCCATACTTGTATATCAGTTGCCTAAATAGTGTCTCCAAGGGAACATCCAGCCAGCACTGGCCAGAGCGTCAGGTCGACCATCTCTTTTTTGCAGGCCCTACCGCCTTGCTCTGCTCCTGGACTCATTTTCTGACCTCTCCTACACATTCACGCAGTCCTGCTGCCTTCTTTCTGGTCCTTAGAAATAGCAAGCACAGCGCTGTCCCAGGACTTCCCCGCCCCCAACATTTTTATTACAAAAGTTTTCAGAGAGGTTGAAAGAATTACGTAGTCAGTACTTATATAATCACCTCCTATGTTCTATAGTTAGCATTTTTCTATATTTATTCTCCCACTTTTCATCTATCCATCTTATTTTTTGGTGCATTCTAAAGTGATGCCACTGGGCTTTTGAACTTGGTGTCTTAAACTTGAAAACCTCTTTTCCCCAACATTCCTATGGCTCCTGCCCTCACTGCACTGGCTGTGTTCAAAGAGCACTTCCTCAAAGAAACTTTCCAACTGCCCTGTCTGTGACATACCTAATGGGCCCGGCCTTTTATTATGTGCCCACTCACTCATGGTCTGCTCCTTTCCAGCGAGGGCTCCAGGAGGAGGGACCTCCTGCATTATGCACACTGCTCACTGAGCAACAGGACCTGCTTCACACTTGGCAGGTGTGTGTGGCAGAGGCTTCAAGTTGTACACCTGTGTACCCTCGCCTTTGAGGAACAGCAGTGCTCCACCTCTGTCCTCAGGGTCCCAGCTGGACCTGAGAACTGATGTAAGGTAGATCAATAAGAAAAAAGCATTCAATTTTATTCAATACCAGCTTTACATGACCCAGGAATCCTCTAAGGAAATGAGGTCTGAAAGAAGCAGGGTCAGTTATGTCTATGCTGAATTGGACAAAGGACAGTAAGTTGGGAAAATGTAATACGGCAAAGGGGCTTGGGACAAGGCAGCTAATTGGTGGAGAAGTAGGTCAGAAGATAAGGGGTAGCTTAATAGGGCTTGTTTGTACCCAATTCCTCCGTTGTTTTCTTTGCTGATAAAGACGTGTTGGATCTCATGTGGGAAGTTCATCTGCTTTTAAGAAACAACACCAAGGTCAGAGTGACGTTTAACGTAGTGAATGTGTCAGAGTGGCATGTCATTAACTCCTTCAGCACCCAAAATAGAAAGTGTATATTCCAGCTTCGCTTCGAGCTCAATGTAACCACGTGATCGACCAAGGCCAGGCCAGTGAGAATTGAACAGAGGTGAGGTGTGTCTCTTCTAGGTTCAGCTCCTAAAAGGACAGTGTGTATGCTCACCTGCCTTTTCTCCCCTTCCTTTGCCTAGATGGGAAGAACCGCTCTGTACCTGAGAAAGTAACAGGCACCTAGGTTTGCAGAGTTGGCCTGTGCAGCCCAAGTACAGTTACCTGCCTTCTCAGAGCAGTCTGTTCTCTGCCTTCTTGGAGCTGCATCAGAGGGACCCTTACTACTCAGAGGTCTGTGTTTTTCTCCAGATTAGACTAGCTTGAGCCTTCTGTGAATTCTTCATACCTGCTCACAGCCTCTACTCAAACCTGTGTATCTCCTTGGGAAGTGACCCGAGTCACAGGGTCCTCCCTCTTTAGGTGGTATTCCAAGCCATTTTGTTGTCTTGCCTTTCCTGTGCCTCTAGGCCACCTCCCATTCCTTTCTCTGGCTGTCCTTCCTAATGGTTTCACTGTTGATCTACCCACCCTCTGAGACCCCCAAGCATCTTCAGCTCAGCTACTAGCAGAAAGCTTCTTACACCTTCCAAAACCATATGAGTCTGATGCCTTCAAGTGTCTCCTGGTACAGACCAGAATGCTTCATTGCATAAATGTACCGTCTACTTACTGCTGTCTCTCACATGGCTAGAGACAAAGGAGAGGCTTCTGGGTGTCACTCGCTGGCCCCCAATAGTTTGCCTGTTGACTATGATGCCATTCCACTTCTTCAGATGGAGTTCCCCTAGGGCTGTGGCTGTGGCATCCTTTGATGACGGTCATATCGCAGGTAAATTTCAATGCCCTGTCAGCTGATCAGAAGATGCCCATTAGGGTGCCTGATGTCCCCAGTTCTCTTCCAGGGTGCCTTGTAATTCCCTACTCTAACTCCAGTCTTGTCTGTGCCCAAATGCTATCTTATTTGGACAAATTCTGTTCCCCCTTTCTCTCTGCTTTGTCTTCCTGGGTAATTAGCCTAAAGAAGTTTTGCAAAACACATATGCCTTCTCCCATGGGGTGCTTCAGACCTGTTTGGTAATGCCATCTTCCCAGCAACTCCGTTCTTCCTCCTCTTTTCAAGCTGTATTTCTGACAAGTTCCTTGCTGATGAGTTCTAATGTTCCTTCTAGCATTGTCCTAAACCTGTGCTGTATCAGTAAGCACTGCCTGTGTCACTTGAGAAATTGAATCATTTTTCTGTTGTAAAGTGTTCAAAGGGAAGGCCATTGGGGGAAAGAATTTTGTCTTTTGAGGGGACAGAAAATGACAAATCAATTGCGTAGAAACAGGCATCGCATAACATGAGGGTGCCATCCAGGAGTGAGGAAATCAGGAGGGTGAGGCTCAGGGGTTCCCCTGTCAGGCTCAGCTCAGTGGTGGTCGTGAGTGATGAGGGCCTGCCCTTGACAACTCTTGATTTCATAGAAAAAAGAAGTGGGAAATCCAGGTTCTTACATGAAATATTCAAATTATTAAATGTTGAAAACTGTTATTAAATCTTTAAAATGCCACTGATCAAATAGTACAGGTTGGTGGGCACTGATTTGCCTCAGGGCCTAGCACCTCACACCTGCCAAGTCTGTAAACTCTCATTGTAGCTCCATAACTAGTTCCTTTCCATTTATATGTAGTGGCTTAGTTTTACTACAGTGTTCTGTTCCTATTGTTACTTCCATATCAAAATTCTTATTTGTTTGGAAATATATGACTCACTGTGTTTCTATAAAGATCATATGGTCACATTTCCCTCTTGAGGGAATTTTCTTGATAAAAATCATTGGAACAGTAATATCTGGCAGATGATGCTTACATTATTTGCACTTCACATTCCTGGGGGATATCTCTTTGACCTCTCCTTGTCTTTGGGTGTCTTGCCATTGCCATGTTTGTACTGGCATGTTTATTTTGTACAGTGCCTAGTGCTCTGTACCAGGTGCCCAGGACAGGCCAAGTCAGCTTTTATGGACTGAGGCAAATGAATGGGCATGCTTATTTCTAAGAGTTGATAGTTGGTCTGAATAGTGAAGAGAGATGTACTGTGGCAGCAAAGTAGGTCTGTTGGTGAGAAAGGCAGTGGGAATAAGATGAGGATCTCTTTATCCTGGAGCCAGGGAAGAACTCTCTGAGGCGACAGGATTTGTAGTGAGTTTGACTGATATGGAGCTGCTCTTGTGAAAATAGACACTGAATTCCAGATAAAGGAATTTGCAGATGCGAACACCCTGCATGGCGCCATGCTTGATAGGCTTAGGGAAGTGAAGGAAGACCAGAATAATTAGGGCACAATGGCAAATGCAGTGGTGGGCACAGGGGAATAGAAGTAGCCAGGGCCTAGACACACAGGATCGTGTGGGCCATAGCAGGGTATCTACTGTATTCTAAATGCAGCGAGAAGAAACTGGAGGTTTCAATAGTGGAACAATGTGATCTAAGTTTTCAAAGTTTCCATGGCTCCTATGTGGAAATGACCTGTGTAGAAGGATAGTGGGGCCTACGGTCACTACTTGGGTGGATGTCTCAAACCTATCTTTGTCCAGAAGAATCCACCTGAATGTTTAAGGTAGACAGAAACAAAAGAAAGTGAATGATCAGGTCATAGTGTTTCCTTAAATTTCAGCATCTTAGTGTTCACTGTGGACATGTTTTTCCTCTATTGTTTTGAGACTTGGGCACTTTTATACAATTGTTTAAATCTCCTTCTCTATTGGAGACTATGGCTTTTTAAATGATTTATGGTTTTCCATTCTTTAGTTATTTACAAGGACACTGAAGTACATTATGAAAGTTAGGACAATACAGGAATCTCCAGAAGCCAAGGCCATGTTTCCTACTTATAACTTTCAACTTATTTAGGGAATTTTTTAAAAAATCCTTCATTTGATTATAGGTCTATATATTATAGATTATAGGTAGTGGCAAGTTTTCTTCTAAGTTCTCACATTTAAGAATGGAATAGGCCTGGGGGTCAAAGGAGACTGAAAGTTGCCCTACTTCTTAAGGGAGAGGGCACAGGCTGTGGGCAGTAGTGTTTCCTTGGGCTGTATCATCTGGAAGTACCATGTTCATCATCCTGATGATGTTCAGCTAAGTTTGGGCAGTAGTGGTACATGAAAATGAAAAAGAACAGGACTGAAGGTCTTATATGAAGGCTTGTTGCAGATGTCTTAACAATACAGAGGGACTCCATTCTCCAAGTGCTTTTAGGTAGCAACATTGAAAGGGAAGGAATTATATTATTAAGTGTTTTTTTCTTTCTTTGTTAATATGTTCTCTTCTCTGAAAATAAATATCCCTATATTACTTTTGATAAAGCACTATACCAGGCAATATTTTAAAAATACACTGCATAATGAGAAAGATGTTGAAATGCATTGTATTGCATAAATTGAATAAAGGGAAGTAAACACAGTGCAACTCTTGATTTTAGATTACTGTAAAGTAGTTCTTAAAATTCAAGTGTAAATCTCCTTAGAAATATTTCCAAGTCATGTGTGTGTGTGTATATTCACTTCTCTCTCACAAAATATTTGAGGTGGCTAATAAGAATGTTTGTAAGAAAGTTAGCGTTGACAGAGAAAATATAAGATGCCAAATACGCATAACTTATACTAAAAATGATTTGGTTTTTTTCTGAAGTTCAAATGTAATTGGTGTTTTTTTAAAAACTCTGGCAATCTTGAGTTGGAAACGTGAATAAAGCAATGAAGATAATATAGGGTGAAGTTTCTACATATATAGGCAGTCTAATATAATTGCTGAAATTGGGTTTGGTTTTGGTCTTGGTTGCTAGACAAAAATGGAAATACAGTCACTTACAAGATGTACATTGCCCAGAAAGTGGGGAGGGACACAGTTCTTTGAGGCCTTTATTAAGGTCAGAAAGAATACTTTTCATTGGATCTCCAGTAGAGGGGCATTTTGTGAGGATGTGTATATGTTAATATCTACTATTAAGCATTTTATTAACTTAACTGTGTGTTTGAAGAGCAGAAGTTTTTTATATGTCTGTTTTTTTCCATCAATTTTTTCTTCTTTCAGAAATCATGCTTTTTCGGTCACCACGTACACAACAAAGTATTGGACCAACGAAAGCCACATGAAAGACTAAATAAAATTGATTCTCTTTCTCACAGTCCCTCTGTCTTTAAAAAAAATTTAAAAAGTGTATACTCTAATGGCATGTAACATTTATTTTTCAGATGTTACATTGGCCTTGTATCCCTAACATAAATTCCCTTTGGTCATTGTGTATGATACTTTTACTAGGTTGCTAGTTTGGTTTGCCAGTGTTTTGTTGAGTTTTTCATCTATATTCATTATAAATATTGGCCTTAGTTTTACTTTATATATTCTGGATATTAATCCCTTGTTGTAAGAGATGCCAGCAAAGATTTTCCTCAGACTGTAGGCTCTCTCTTCATGCTTTTGTTTCCTTTGCTGTGCAAAAGCTTTTTAATTTAATGTTATCCCTATTCTTAGTGCTATTTCTTGAGCTTTAGGAGTCTTATTAAGGAAGTCATTACCCATGCTAATGTGTTGGAGTATTGCCCTATATTTTCTTCTAACAGTTTCACTGTTTCTGGCCTGATTCATAGGTCTTTGATTCATTTTGAGTTTTCCCAGCACCATTTGTTAAAAAAGCTAACTTATCCAGTGTATACTTTTGACACCTTTGTCAAGGATCAGATAACTGGATTTATGTGAATTTGTCTCTCTGATTCTAGTTTATTCCAATGATCTTTGTTTCTCCTCTTATGCCAGTGACATGCCGTTTTTGTTGCTGTAGCTATGTAGTGTAATTTGAGATCAGGTATTGATACCTTCAGTCTCTCTCTTGTTGCTCAGGATTGCTTTGATTATTCTGGGTCTTTTCTTCCATACAAATCTTATGATTCTTTTTATTCTGTGAAAAATGTTTGGTGTTTTGGTGGGAATTGCATCGAATCTACAGGTTACTTTTGGTAATATGGCCATGTTGCTAATATTAATTCTATTTGTCCATGAACATGGTAGGTCATTCCATCTTTTAAGATCTTCTTCAACTTATTTCTTCAGTGTTTTATAATTTTCACTATGGAGGTCTTTCACCTCATTAGTTAGATTTATTCCTAAGTATTTTTTGATGTTATTTGTGAATGGAATAATTTTCTTGATTTCTTTCTCAGCAGATTCATTATTAGAGTATAAGAAACCTATTGATTTATGAGTAATAAGTCTTATATCCTGCTGCTTTGCTGAATTTTTTTTATCAGATCTAGAAGTATATAAGATTGTTGCATTGATCCTTTGTATTGGTTTTTTTATACTTGATTGCATTAAATAAAGTTTAAAGTTTTGATATTATTATATCCTGCCTTCTGCTGGTTTGGGAATTAGTTTGTTCCTGTTTTTCTAGGCCCTTTATATATAGCTTGAGAGTGTTTGTTTATAATCTTTCTGGGATTTTTTTAATGTGGGCATTTAATGCGATGAGCTTTCTTCTTAGTAGCACCTTCATAGTGCTCCAGAGATTTTGGCATGTTGTAATATTGTTCTCTTTTTTTTATTTTAATTTTTGTTTTTAAACAACCATACAAATTTTTACCAAAATAATATAAAATGTGTATAGTTTCTGGATACTAGATTTACCTGCAGGAGTGCCCCCCCCTCCAGTTTCCCACCTGTATCCCTCCCTTCCCTTACCCACAATGTCTCTAAAAAAGTATTAGGCTGTATAACGTTACACCTTATCTGAATTTAACACATGATAATAGACCTCCTTTCTCAATGGCCAGGGTCTAGTTCCAGCCTCTGCTGATGAGTGAACACATTCGACCCGTGGTTCTCTGGGTTATGCTGATTTTTTACTAAGCATAATTTCTTCCATAGCCATCCATTTACCTTCAAAGGCTGCAATATCATTGTTTCTAATTGCTGTGTAAAATTCCATGGTATAAATGTACCACAGTTTTTGGATCCATTCATCCAGTGAAGGACATCTGGGTTGTTTCCATAGTCTAGCAATAGTAAATTGAGCTGCTATGAACATAGATATTGCTGTGTCACTATAATGTGCTGATTCTAAATCCCCTAGAAAGATACCCAGGAGTGGAATAGCAGGGTCGGGTACAGTGGGCTCATCCCTAGTTTTTTGAGGATTCTCCACACTGCTTTCCAGAGGGGCTGTACCAGTCTGCAGCTCCACCAACAGTGTGTTAGTGTCCCTGTCTCTCCACATCACCTCCAGCATCTATTATTGTTTATTTTCTTCATCTTTGCCATTCTGACTGGTGTAAGGTGATATCTTAATGTGGTTTTCATTTGCATTTCTCTGATTACTAGTGATTTAGAGCACGTTCTCATGTATTCATTGGCTTGATCAATGTCCTCTGATGAGAAGTTTCTGTTTAGCTCTTTGGCCCATTTATTAATTGGGCTGCTAGTGTTTTTGTAGTTGAGATTTGTGAGGATTTTGTAGATTCTAGATATGAGTCCTCTGTCAGAGGAATCATAGCCCATGATTTTCTCCATTTTCGTAGGAAACCTCTTGACTCTTTTGATTGTTTCCTTGGCAGTAAAAAGCTTTTTAGCTTTATGGCATCCCACTCACTGATTTTTGACTTTACTTCCTTCACCTTTGGAGACAAGTTGAGAAAGTCTTTGCCTACTCCTAAATGCTGAAGTGTTGGACCTACTTTGTCTTCTGTCATTTGCAAGGTAGCTGTTTTAATTCCTAGCTCTTTGATCCATTTTGATTTGATTATCATGCAAGGATAAAATTATGGATCTAATTTCAACTTTCTGCAAGTGGCTGACCAGTTTGTCCCTCACCGTTTGTTAAAGAGGCTGTCACTCTTTATATTTTGTATAAATATATACAATATTGTAATATTTTGCCCTCCTTTGTCAAAATCAGATGTTTAAAGGTTTGAGGGTTTGTTTCGGGGTCTTCTATTCTATTCCATTGGTCTTCTTTCCTATCTTGATACCAATACCATGCTGTCTTCGTTACTACCGCTCTATAGTATAGTTTTAAATCTGGTATGGCAAAACCGCCTGTTTTGTCTTTCTTGCTTAGTAGTGTTTTGGCAATTCTTGGTTTCTTATTGTTCCAAATGAATTTGAGAATTGCTTTTTCTATGTTTGTAAAGAATGACATAGGTATCTTTATAGGGATACCATTAAATCTATATAAAGCTTTCGGTAGAATGGCCATTTTTATTATATTAATTCTGCCTGACCAAGAGAATGAGACATCTTTCCATCTTCTGAGGTCGTCTTAGATTTCATTCTTCAATGACCAATAATTTTCGTTGAAGAGATCTTTGATTTCCCTTCTAAGGTTAATTCCCAAGTATTTTATTTTTTTCAAAGATTTATTTTTGAAAGGGACTGATTTCCTGATTTCTTCATCAGTCCTATTATTATTCATGTATAGGAAAGCTATTGATTTATGCGTGTTGATCTTGTATCCTGCCACTTTGCTAAATCTATGAGTTCAAGCAGTTTACTGATGGAGTTTTTTGGATCTTCCAGATACAGGATCATGTCATCAGCAAAAAGAGAGAGTTTGACTTCCTCTCTTCCTATTTTTATCCCTTTGATTTCTTTCTCTTGCCTAATTGCTCCAGCTAGGGTCTCAAGAACAATATTGAATAAAAGTGGTGAGAGTGGACAGCCTT